>PVIR01002961.1:0-94931 GCA_004026965.1 Petromus typicus | reverse complement strand
TATGAGGAATGGTACAACTACACTACAACAAAGACATGTTTGGAAATTCAAAACTGCAAAGTAAATATTTCAAAAGAATGTGTTTACTTTGGACATGAACATGAAACTTCTAAAAACAGGGACGGCCCTAAAACACATCTATATCATGTGATTACATAAATAGAAGCTCCCAAATGTACACACACATAATGAGAGCAAGCAATATTTTCTTTCATTCTGTACATTTCAAAGACAAAGCACAAATCACTGAGGAGACGGGAAAAGAAGCTTGTGCGGCTAACTTTTATTTATCACAATAATGTGGCCCGATGTTCAACTTTTAAATATCTATCAAACTGAGTAGGAATTGCAGAGGTGGTCCTTCCTGCACTCTCACTACTGCCAAGAATGAGTACAGAGTTCTCAGCTAAAATACTTTCCATTTTGTTTGTGACCCAGGGGCACAGAGGTGAGCCATTGCTCGCAGCCTTCTCTATTCAGTTGGATGAAATGGGCATAATGATAGAAGAACACAAAAGTAACACGCTGTAGAACACAATGCAAAGATAAGATTAGGGTGTGTAAAGTTTTTTAAATAATATACAATTTACATGATGTATTTGTAAAAATAAATCTGTTATTTATCTTTAACCTATTTAATGGGCATTTCTGTTATACAACCATGAAAGATGTTACCACAAAATAATAGCATGAAAATTTTTGTTTAATGGAAAGATTTTAGCTCTTCTAGAAGACTAAAAGTTTGGAAATGGAGCAACACCTACCAGCTCACATTTGTGTCAACTTCTGAAGGATGAAATATTATTAAACACAGATTATACAAAATTTATGAAGTATATCTAAGGTTTTCTTAATTATTATAATGATTTTTTAATTTAATGAGTAGTCAGCAAACCATTCGTTAAGGGATTTTATGTTTAATATTACTAATGAAATTAAATGTAAATGAAGTATCGTATCATTAAAGCAAGGCATAGGAAAAATGGTAGTGCTAAAATAAGTGTTTAGTAGGACCAAGAGATACACATGAAAACAGTATTTATCAGGTAATGCTCTACTGAAAACTGTTATACAATGAGGCATGTTTATTCTTTCTTCTCTGTTGAGGTATAAAAATAAAACTTGTTTTTAGTCCTAAAAGCTACCTTTTATGGTTCTTAGAAATAGTTCATAACAGAGAATTTTTTTAAAAAAAACTAAATTTTACATGTATGGAAATTAAAACAGAATTCTTGTTTGACCTGCTTGAATTACACTAGTGAAATCAATCACCACAAGTGTTCTACCCATATTTTATTCTAAAAATAATTTAAATAAACACTGATTGAAGGAAAATGAAAATGTAATTGGGAGGGTTAAAATGTGCACAGTACATGAAAACACAAGCAAGCATTTTTTTAATAAAGGAAGAACATTAACAAACTGTTTATTTCAGGAGATATTGGGTAGATTCTCTAAATTTAATTTTATAATAGTTCTTCAAATGTAATCTGTATTAGTCATTAACATTCTTAAATAATAACAGAGGTGTATTATGATTTCTTATATTTCTTATCTAAGAATAAAACGAAGTCACTAAGCAGAGCTCTTTCTATTTTATTTATTTTCACTTTGCTATTTGTACACTTAATTTGATCTTTGTAAGATACCATTTTCACAGAATTTGAAGCTCTAGAAATCCCTTTAGATAAGAAGTTAACTTCTCACAACATATGTTAAGCTAATATTTTATTCTTTGAATTTGTTACTGATTTCTTTGAAAGGAATGTGGAAGTTTAAAATTCACAGATCTATACTATTTCCTAAGAGTAATATTACTATACAAATGTAAAAATAATAAGTCCCGACAAATACTCAGCATTACATTCTACTGATCTAAATTGCTGTAACTTATTGCCTGCCAGGGAACATCTGAGAGGACTTCAGTGATGATGAACAATAGTATGAAGGACACACTAACATGTTTTAATCACCAAGTATTCAAAACGTTTAGTATATGGTATTATACTGGAGTGTTTTGTTAGACATAATTTTATTTTTTAGAACATCCCTATCACTTGTCAAAATTGAGATATTTTATTTTCATATGTGAGATGAAGGCTGTACACACCCAAATATATGCCCTTATTTCTGTTAGAAATGTTATCTTTAATGCATATCCATTGAAAATTCTAGTGTAAAGAAACAGCTTGGCAAGGGATGGTGGTGCATATCTGTAGTCTTTCTTAAATTGATTTATTGTTACATTTTATGCATATATTAGGATCACATTCAACATTGAGAATTTTTATTGGTACATGACACATCTTGATTCTCATTTTTCCCTTTCCCATGCCCTCACTACAACTCCACCTCTATATGCATAAGCTTTGTTTCCCTTTTTTTTTAACCATTAAATTTTGTGTGTCCTTCTTTACTTGCCCCTACATCATTCCCCTTTTCCTTTTGCACATTTTTCTTTCCCGTTTCACATTACCTATTGTATATCTTGGCATTAATTTACACTTTTACTTTCTCATACTAAAGAAAATATATGGTATTTACATCTCTGCATCTTATTTATTTTCCTTATGAGTATGTCCTCAAGCTGTATCTATTTGAGTATAAGTGATTCAAATTTGTTATTGTTAATAGATGAATAATACTCCATTTTATTAAAAAATAAGCCACATTTGTCCATTCTCCACTGACTAGCATTTAAGCTGTTTCCTAGTTTTAGTTATCACAAATTGAGCTGCTATACACATGGGTGCACATATGTCACTATGGTATAAATCTTTTAATTCTTTCACATATTACCTAGCAAAGGGATAGCAGGCTCAAATGGGACCTTTAATCCTAGTTTTTTAAGGAATCTCCACACTGATCTCCACAGTGGTTGCACCAGTCTACATTCCCACTGACAGTGGAGGAAGGTTCCTTGTTCCCCATAGTCCTCCCCACATTGGTTGCTAGTTAGTTTCATGATAGCAGCAGTTCCCTCTAGAGTGAGATGACATCTCAGTATTATTTTTTTATCTCCATCTTTCAAATGCCCAACGATGTTGAACATTTCTTCATGTTTCTTAGCTGCTTTTAAATTTCTTCATCTGAAAAATGTCTATATTTCAGATGCCCATTTTTTTACTGGGTCTTTAAATTTGAGGAGGCTGGATTTTTTTTTAAGTTCTTCATTTTTCTAAGTAGTAATCCTTTGTCTAAGGAACAGCTTGTAAAAATTATTTCCCATAGAGTAGATTGCCTTTTTGCTAATTGGTGGTTTCTCTTGTTGTGCAGAAGCTTTTTAGTAAGATGTGATCCCTCTTCTTGATTCTTTCTGCTACTTCCCATGCTGCTGAGTTTTTGTTCAGGAAGTTTATCCTGTGCTTATGTCTTCAAGAATTCCAACTAATCTATTTTACAAAAGGTTTAGTGTTTCTGCTTTAATATATAGGCCTCTAATTTACTTTGATTTTAATTTGGTGTGTGGAGAAAAAGACCTAGCTTTAATCTTTGACTAGTTGAAATCCAATTTTTCCAGCACTCTTTGCTAAAGAGGCTATCTTTTTTCCATTGAAGTGTTTCTCACAGATGAGGAGGCTTAGTGTATGTGGGGTTGTTTCTTGATCTAGTCTGTTTTACTGATCCTTGGTTTGGTTGACCGTACCATGCTGCTTTTGTCACAGTGATTTTGTAGTATAGTTTGAAGTTGTAGATTGGATACCCCTGCCATGATCTTGTTGCCTAGAATTGCTTTTGTTATCCTGGATCTGTTGTGGTTCCAGATGAATTTTTTTTATTATTTTCTCTAGTTCTGTGAAATATGCTGTGAGGATTTCATGTAGCATTGCTTTGAATCTATATAGTAGTTTTGGCAGCATGGCTATTTTGATGGTATTGGTTCTTCCTATCGAAAGGCAAGGGATGTTTTTCTATTTTCTGATCTTCTTTAAGCTTTCTTTTCAGAATGCTATAGTATTAAGGGTAGAAGTCTTTCACCTTCTTTGTTAGATCAATTCCTAGATATTTAATTTTTTGATGCTATTGTGAAAGGAAATTATTCCCTAATTTCTCCTTCAGTGAATCCATTGTTTATGTACACAAAGGCGATTTAATTTTGAAATTGATCTAGTATCCAGCTAAGCTACTAAATCTGGTGATAAAAAATCTAGCAATTTTTTGGTGGAGTTTTTTAAAGATTTTCTGTATAGAGTATCATATCAGGAAATGACAGTTTAAATTCTCCCTTACACTTATTTATTATTATTAAATTCTCCATTATTTATTTCTCTTGTTTAATTTCATGACATTGATTCTTATGTGGAGCACAAAACAAGTTAAAATATCATTGGTAGGCTTTGGTGGGGCTCAACAAGCTTTACAAAGCTCTATACCTTTATTTATGAAGTTCCCGATGGTCAACTGGGACACAGTTGTCCTTACATAGCCCTCATACCTGTAAATTTATAGGGCAGAGATGTGTTAAATGAAAGGAGAGTTGTAATGACCATGTTTCCCCTTAAAACTTCACCAGTTCCACAAATGATGTGTACAATGGAATATGATCCAGGAAAAGGATCAGGCAAGTAGGGCAAGGCAGATGTCAGCCATAGTCTTCAAAAAGTTAGGTAGATTAAGGCGCAGTTCTCCCCTCAAACATCACAGCATGTGGGACCACTAAGTTACAGTTGCTACCAGAAGTGAAAGCAAGAGTTAAGTCCAAAGTCCATCTGAAGGCAGAAAGGCCTGGTTAGTTCTGAACTTGCAATTCTCAAACAGGATCATGCCCAACAGATTCCAAAAACAGAGAAAGACATAATCAAAAAGATCATTACAAAGCAATCTCTCTATTGAACACTGATGCAAAAATCTTCAGTAAGATACTGGCAAACAGAATACAGAGGGCTATCAAGAAGATGGTTCACCATATGCAAGTCAGATTCATCTCAGGGATTCAAGAATGTTTCAGCATTTAATAAATGTAACATAGTACATTAACATACTCAGAGACAAAAACCAAATAGTCATTTCAACAGATGCAGAAAAAGTTTTCAATAAAATCCAACACCTGTTCATTACGAAAACCCCACAGAAAATTGGAATAAATCATCTTTATCTCAAACTGATAAAAACTATTTATGAGAAGCCTACAGTCAGCATCATACTCAATAGTCAAAAACTGAAACTTTTCACACTAATGAGTATGGATGCACATAATCACACTCCTATTCAACAGTTTTGGAAACATATCTATAGTCTTAATTACTTAGGACTCCGAAGATTGAGGATCACAAGTTTGAGTCCAGCCTGTACAACGTATCACAAAAGCATGTCTGAAATT
The DNA here is from genome assembly GCA_004026965.1 of Petromus typicus. Classification (NCBI taxonomy): domain Eukaryota; kingdom Metazoa; phylum Chordata; class Mammalia; order Rodentia; family Petromuridae; genus Petromus; species Petromus typicus. Next base: position 89,611 of record PVIR01002961.1, on the reverse strand, counting down.
ACGATGATTTAAAACAAGGAGAATGGAGATGTAGCTCAAGGAGACCTCCTAAGTTCAATTCCCAGAGGCTGAGGGAATGAAACAAGAAAAGAAAAAGAAAATATATATAATGAACAGCTTTGGTAGGGTGAGATTTGGGGACTGAGTAGCCATGGCTAAGGGGAAATGATGTTCATGTGCAAGTTTCTAAATTTTTTAAGTAAACCACCTCTTAGCTCCCAGCTTCTTCCAGTAAACTGAAAACATCATATCAAGCCCACAGTTTACTAATAAAAATGTCACCAGTAGGTCAATTTTATTGCGTTTTTACTGTTTGATATAAAAATAAAACAATATTAATGTGGTTATCAAACACAAAATGTCATTTCCTCAGAGCCAGAATGGTGTTTTATAGAGACTCTCCTCAGTACAGTATTTCTTAAACAAGCAGAACAGCAACATTTTATCAGTGTCATGGCTGTATTTTTGATAGTGAGTGATATAAAGTTGGACAAGGGAAGCTAGATAAGACCTATAAATTCTAAGACAACACACAGGAATCTGACTCATATATTACAGAACTTTAGTTGTGACTTAATCGGTTCACATTCTTCTATGATCATATGCACACTTTGATAGGCACCCAAAGTAATTTGACCCTCTGAAATAATTGTAAAAACTGGAGCAATGTCATATATTATTAAATGTGTAAGACCAATTTGAACAAAGAGTTCATGTCTATGTCTTAACAGTTTGATACAAAAAGTTAAAAGAAAACATTATTATTGTAGTTATTAACTTATCATTTTAAAGTATAAACTTTGTAAGTTTGCAAACTCATTGAATTGCAAAAAAATCATTTTGGTTGTCACATGAAGCATATCTAACTTAACTAATTATTATTGGGCAATACACATAAAAACTGATACAACAATTAAAATAAAAACTTCATGTGAAGAGGGCGTCTATCTCTATTGATTTTTGATAAAGTCTATCTGTGGTTTATCTATCATCTGTTCATTAATCTGTCTCTTAAAGACACTAAACTTGACTGTCATAAATACAAAGAAAACACAGAAACAATTTAAATATAAAATAAATATTATAATTTTAAAATATAAATGGCAACAGAACATGATACTGTATAAATTTGGAAAACAAAGTAAAATTTTTCTTTTAAAAAGTTGTATAATTCAACAAAATCAAACAAATTGATCATAACTTGCTAGAAGACTTTAATAAATTGTATTGATGTGATATATTAAAAATTACTCATGTGTACATGGAAATATTTGATCTTCCTAGAGATATAGTACCTTCTGTTCTTTGAGTACTTGTATTTTATGTCATCATATTTTATGTGTTATCTAGTGTAAACTGTATGGTAGGACTTAAATCCTCACCAAAAAGCTAGAGCGAGGAATGAATGTATGTATATTTAGTAAGTCAAACCTACCTAAGTACAATAAATAAAGTAAAATATCTTTTAATAATATGAGTGTCATCATAGATTAATTGATAACATGCCTAAAGAATGAATGGAAATAGTCTAAAAGGCAATGATACTTCTTGACTATGGAGGAATATAAAATTAAGCTAGTGCTCTGATTTTGAAGTGCTCTGCCCCAAATATTTTCTATTTAACGTTAGTTTGTTTTTTCATTTGTGTCCCTCTCAGAATTCTGATGTTGGTGTCTTGAGATTTAGAGATCGGGCCTTGGAAAGGGGAAGTGATAACATTCTGGAAAAAAAAAAAACAAAAAAAAAAAAAACTCTTCCTGAGTACAGTTAGACTCCATAGGGAAAAGGTTTTGGTGTAATCCTAGCAAGATGAGGCTGAGGCTGAAGCCGAAGGAGCACAAATGGGAGATCAGACTGGATAACTCAATGAGTTAGTGGGACCACCTCAAAAATGTATTCAAAAGAGCGCTGGGGATGTAGCTCAGATAGAAGACCCTCGGTTCAGTTTCATGTGCTGACATAAATAAATAAGGAAATGAATAAGTCAAAGGCTCTAAAGAACTGCTTTGTCCCTCCATTTGGGAAAATATACTGACAAATTGCTATTCTGCCCATGAGGTATCCAGCCCAGATACACAGCCTGCCAATTACTTGATTGAACTGCTCTACCTTTATAATAGTAAGAAACATGGTAATTGGTTACAAGCCACTCAGTATGTTTGTGTTAGATTATCTTGAACTAAGACAGTTTTTATTGAAAAGTTTAAAAGATAGTATTTTAAAAACTGATACTAATGAAGGATGTATCAATTGTAAGTCCTCTTTAAAGCAGAAGATGGTGACAATAAATGCTGAACATGTCACACTGTAACACCACGGTGGCTTGGCTAATACATGCAAATTTTGATGCCCATTCTCCTCTATATGGTGGAAAATGACCTATTATGTTGTTGTTCTTAATTCTTGTGCTTGCAGTGCAGATAGACTAGACACAGCAAAAATTACCTTGAAATTATGGCTAATATAATTTCCAAGTGATTGACCTTCCATACTCACTCACGTGTTTTGTATATTTGAATCTAATTGAACTAAACACAGCAGAGCATTCAGGCGTGGAGCCAGCATCCTTCTTGACTGACCCTGTTGTGAATGCCAACTCCTGAAGGAGCTTCAAGAGCAGACCAGCTTCTCCAGGCAGTGTTTAAAATAGATTCTGCATCTCAGCAACTGCATACAGCTCCCTACCTGCTCCAACTGGGAAGTGTTTTTCTAGAGCTTCCATAGGTTTAACATTAGGGGACAGTCATTTGTCACTTGCATGGCTTTTTCCATTGTGCATCACACTGGATTCCCTAATAGAAACAGTTGGACTCTGAGTAAAATAATCTATCTTGGGGGTTAATGATAATATAAATTTCAGATGATAATGAATAATTTTAACTTATTTAATACCACAACATTAATTTTCAGTGTAAATAATGTCCTTGGGATAATTTTTAGCTCCTGAACAGGTATTTGTAATTTAACAGAAATGGAACTATAGAAAATCTTATTGCAAGAGTGACTCAGAAATGGGTTTAAATCATGGAAATAGATGAAAAATCAATGAGAAACATTTTTTCCCTGATTATACTAATGGCTACCAGAATATCAAAGTCTTTTATCTAAGAGACATATGAGAAGACTTTTATAAATTTAAGAAGAAGTCAGTAGGTCATAATAGACACAAGTTTTCCAGAAGGAATCTATTTTAAAGTGAATCCAGAAATTATGTTATATCATCACAGGAGCTTTATGGCATATTTTTTCATTCAATCTCACAATTAATTTTTGTTCAGTGTGAGACAGGTAGTATAGTTTTGAACATGCTCCAAATGTTTAATGTCATTAGATATAGAATAATGTCAAATCTTTTGGCATAAAAAATACTGAAAGTGTTTTTCTTAAAGTGAACGTGTTTTAAATTAAAATGTTGAGGAACGAGGCTTTCCATGAGGTCTCTTTGGGAAAAAAAAATAGTCAAAGAAATGGTAAATGATATAAAACAATTTTTGTAATACAAAAAATGGCTTTGCAACAATTATCTTGGTCATCAGAAAGCTGCACATATATTTAAAATCTAGCAGAGGATAACTACATAGTCCTGAGATACATCAACACCCATGACAAGAAGAATATCTTGTTTCTACAGCCTGTGCTTCTTTGAAGGATGTATATTTCCCTTGAAATCTATCAGTGAATTTCCTTAACAACATTAATCGGCTAGAATCAGGTGTAAGTCCACTTTTGGATTATTATGTTTCAAGAACTAGGAATAATATTAAACATGTTAATTTGAAACAATTACATTGACGAGCACCCGCTGAGATACAGAACACTCCAGGGAGATGGTATTCTGGAAGTAGTGAAGAATAGAACTGGTGATAAGGCCTCATCAGATCTCCTACGTTATGATATTTCTTGGACTTAGAATAGAATCCAGGGCCTCACTCAGTCTAGGTGAGCATCTAGCACTTAACTCCATGCTTCGCTTTACTGCACTAAGATTTAAGTGTCAAAATTCAGACCTTGATTGCGATATTCACAGCCCCTTAGAAGGAAGAGAGGTAGTGAGTTGCAGTACTCTGTATTACTGACATCCTGATTGCAGAGACTTGTAACTTAACAGTGTTGATGAAATTGAATGATAAAGAAACTATTTCAGATGAAAGTGCTGCAAGGCCAGCATAGACACATTTGTAGAAGGGTGTATCATCACATGTTTCAAAAGTTGTTTTGTCCTATAATTATATTCTGCACACATTTTCTGTGTATATTTATGGTGTCTACTCTGCTAGCTACAAAATGTTAACAGAAAATATGCTTTTGAAGTACATTTCATCTAATTTACAGTTAGTCCACTACCGCCAACTTCCATTCATGGAGAACATTTGTAAGTCTAAGTTGTCTAACTCCAACAAAGTGAGCCTTATATACCAACAAAAGAAATTGTGAGCCCCATTCAGACCTAAAAGTTCACAGCAGAATGTTTTTAAGTAGGAGATTGGCTGTGTATGTTTTCTCTAGAACTTTCTAGTTTGCTGTGCTACCAATAAATGTATTGAAAGAGTAAGATCTGCTTGAAACTGCAGTTCACAACTAGAATGTTTTTAAGTAGGAGACTGGCTGAATGTGTTTTCTCTAGAACTTTCTAGAAAAATGAATCAAAATAAATTATTTAAACTTATTTATAAAACTTATTTAAAAATAAGTTTGATGATATATTAAGGAATAAAGTAATATTTAATATAAAGTTATTATGTTTAGGCTTTGTAATTTAATACTATCAGCTATCAGTTATATAAATAAAAACTTCCAATGCAAAAATATGTTTTAAAAAGTATTAGGGTTTCTAAAACTCATATTTTCTTGGAAGTTCCAAAGATCTAGGTACGGTCCTACTTAAGCTAAATCCCCATTCTTTATATTTTCATTCTTAGACTATTCTCAACCTCAGATCAGAGCAGTCCCAGGATAATTACTAGACTCAGAGTTTACTCTTGTATTGAAGAAAATAAAGTGTTTGAAAGCTACATCCACATTAAAATTCAAAGTTATATGAAATCTACAGGGTTTAGCAAATATCCTGTGAACACATTAACTTCCTTATATCAAGTGATCCTTGATTTAACCTGGCACCAAAGTTCACTGTACCTGAGGAAAGACTGGTATTCTTGGAAGAGATCAAGAAATGTTTTTGAAAACGTGGAACTATAGCATCTCTTCTTCATCATTAGTGGCACATAACATCCTGTAACTTTTTCAGTATGAAGGTACAGTGCACTATGTTTTATCCACATAGCTCTTAAGGAGAAAAAAATCATAAATATCACCAGTTCTAGGAAAATGCACCGAGGTATGTAAGCTGACCTATGCTCAGAATTTAAATACACAATTACTTCATGGACCCATGAAAAATTCAGTATCTTTGCATAAAGTCCCACAAGCTTCAATTTAGCAATCTACTTCTTCTGTGGAAGACTGTTTTAATATCAAGAATATCTCATTTTCCCACTTTAGATTATTTTAAATCATTAATATTTCAAACCCTAAATACCAAGTGATTCCTAAGAGTATTCAACATTCTTCAACAATTTCTGAGGCTATTTCAAATCAGAAAGAAAATAATATGTCTGTGATTTCTATAGTCCTTTCTTGTCTTATGCAAAGGGTATTTATGCATAAATACATGCTTAAAAGTCTATTTTTACTTGATTGATTAGACACAATCATTCTGGATACCACATTGTTGGCTGACCCCAGTGAATGAAATATAAAGTGAAAGGAGAAAGAGAAACACGAGATACAAAACCAGAGTCATTAGTTTTGGATTCATCCTGATGTTTTTATGCAGAGAAATTTAACATTATTTTCAAGTTTTTTTGAATGATCTTTGAGTTTGATATACATACATATATTTAAAATTACTGCACAGCACAGACTTAGATTTTTGAACTTTTTCTCTAAAGAAAAATAACTAACCATCAGTATAAGTGATTCAGCTTTCTTCCATCATTTATATTAAAACAGTTTGATTTAATTAGCAATGCCATCCTATGTAGAAATCTGTTCTTACATTGTTCTTACAACTTCAGTCAATCATTTGGTTTTCCTTACTTTCTACAATTTGCCCCTATATAAATATCAAATTCAGACTTGTGAGTTATATGTAATGATGAATGTTTGAACTGCTGCAATTTTTCTCTGAGCATCTAAAGAAAATATAGGTGTGATTCCAGGACCAATATCATTTACTACTGCGGAAAATGACAGAGGCATCAATTGACAGAGGTGTCAATTAATTTCCAATTCACAGAAAAGCTGTGACTGTTAAAGCCCGAGGGCTCTTCCCAGGACTCCTGCGAATTATCTGTCGTGGTTAAAGGGAGCATAACAATTTGCCACAGGTGATGCCCAGAGGTGCTGAACACACATGAGCTGGTTGAAAGTGGAATGAATGGTCATGACCAGTGTGCGTGAGACAGGTGTGCGGGAAGAGGAGATAAGGCAGTAGAAAAGGTGTTTGGCAGAGAGATAATGAGAGCTCTGACAGAGAAGAGGAGCAGCACTGAGATTAATTTATAAACCGAAGTGTCTGCATTCACAACTCCAATCTCTGAGAACATTCCACGCGTCAAAGAACATCAAGGAAATAGCTCACTTTTACTACAATAGGAAAGCAACGATGACGTGTCAGTGCTATGGCTACTTCCAAGGTCTGGCACGATAAGATTACAACACAAGAAGAAAATCATGGAATGTATTTCTCCAAAGCATAAGAAATACAAATACAGCAGAGTCACATTGCTTCAGCTGTTATTGGCATCTTTGATTTATGCTTTGGAAATTAGCATCAGCTATTAACGCTGACTTTTTTTTTTTTTCCTAGAATGGTAACGAGTTCTAATCCATCATTTTATGAACATGTTTCAGTATGTCATGTATGTTAATGGTAGAAAGATACACTTGTAAAGCATTAACTCATTTCTGTAATAAATTGTTATGTGTTGTATTTGATTTGAGGTAAAGAGAAAATGGGATTCTGCCAAAAACTGATTGTTGCAGGAGTCACTTAAATGAGGCATCATGAGTTGACCTGTGAGTCATAGAATCATACATATCATAAATACTTAGATGATTCAAAAAATGATCTTTAGACCTGAAAGTAATTTACAAACTCTTTCCTTTCCTTTATTGAGTTTATTGGTACATGATCACATTCATTATTGAGAATTTGTACCTGTACCTGACACATCTTGATTTTCATTTTTTCCCATTCTTCTGCCCTCTTATAACCCCTACCCCTATAAACATTATTATTGCGTCTATTTTTTTCCTTTTTAGCATCAAATTTTTAAAACTTTCCTTATTTGCTCTCCCTGCCTCACACCTGAGATCTGTGCATTTGCTATTCCTTCTGCATGCTAGTTTTTTTCCCTAAGTAACTCTTTCCATCCTTGAAGACTTGATCTGATAGTATTTTTGTCTAGCAACTTCTTAATTATCTTCACTTCCTATTTTTTGTCTTATTGAATCATTTTAGTAACTCTTATGAGAGTTATAATTTGATAGTGATTTATGTCATCAATGGTGAATATCCACTGCTCACATGAGAACTAAATGTTACTAGTGGGAAGTTTGGTATGCAAAATGTGTTAACTATTACCATTTACTTTAATGTCCAACATTCTAGCCAAATTATCTAGCATATTGCTGGCCTTATATTAATATTTTTAAATTATCATATGTTGAATTATATAAACACATCATATGAGTTATGATAATATAATACATACTGTGATACGCTAGCATAAGGTTGTTTCAATTTTGCATTTATAAAATAAATTATGAAAGTTAAAAAAATAAGGTTAGCACCAGAATTATATATAATGTACTGAGAACATTTACTTTTTGTATCTGTTTCTATATCTATTGATTCAAACAAATATGAATCTCTGAACTTTGAGAAAAATGAGATATGTATATAATATCTTCACAGAACTTTTCTTCTTCTTCTTCTTCTTTTTCTTCTTCTTCTTCTTCTTCTTCTTCTTCTTCTTCTTCTTCTTCTTCTTCTTCTTCTTCTTCTTCTTCCCCTTCTTCTTCCTCCTCCTCCTCCTCCTCCCCCTCCTCTTCCTCTTCTTCTTCTTTTCCTGCTGCTGCTGCTTCTCCTCCTCCTTCTTTTTGCAGTACTGGGGATCAATCTTGCACCCTTCTGCTTTCAAAGTAGGCTCTGTACCACTTGAAATATACCCTCAGCTTTCCACAGGAATTTTTGCACATCATTTTTCCAGAGACAATGCAAATTAGGACTTATTTGATTTTGTTTGCCTTTTATTAGTTATTATGAGTGATCTGAAAGTGTACATGAGAAGGCTGTGTAACATTAATCATTGTTTTTCCTTCAGAAATGCCATCAGTTTAGTTCACAATTTAAACTTAATAAAACTGTGCAAGCTTTACTGAAGTAGAATGCTTAAAAAGGTAAATAACATATTTTCAACAATAACACTAAAATAGTAACTGATATAACTAATTTAGTTAAAATATTACCAAACCACTTGTAGAACTAATCTGAGAAAGCTTTAAATACTTTGTGTCTTTCTTTTCAAATTTTTGCACAAAAGCTTTATCATGTTTTATTCTTAAAGTTTCTATTATCATAATCTGTTCATGGAACTTTCCAAACTATTGATTCTATTTTTCTGTCTTTCTCATTGTTTCTCTTTCAATCTAGTTTCAAAATTTCAGAGATCCAGTATCTTGCTTCTCTTTCTCTCCCTAGCCACCATTTCTCTTCTTTTATTTATTTATTTATTTATTTATTTATTTATTTTAGGTTTTTTGAGACAGGGTCTCACTTTGTGGTTCAGGCTGGCCCTGAGCTCAGCCTCAAACTCACATCACAGCAATCCTCCTGCCTCTGCCTCCCGAATCCTGGGATTACAGGCATGAGCCACCACACCTGGCACTGTAGTATGTGGTACTGCTTGCTGCTGGGCGTGAGTTTCCATGCCCAGCATGGTATGTGGTTACTGGGGAATCAAACCCGGGTCCTTGCGCTTGCAAGACAGGTGCCGGAACCACTGAGCTAAATCCCGGGCCCTGTTTCTCTTCTTTTATTTCCTTTCCATATGTTTGTCCTTTTCCTCTTCTTTCTTTCCTCTGTTACTTTTTCTTCTCTTCCTTACCTCCTCCTCATCATCATTATCATTGTCATTTCATGGATTGCTTTATTATGTTCTCTCAATGAAGATAAATGAAAATAGTGGTTAGTCACTAGGAAGGAGTAATAAATAGAGATTTATATACAATAGTTTCAATGCTAGTGGATGAAGATAGTGTCTTTTTGATCATATGATTTTTTAAAATTTTTATTAGTACATGTTTGCAGCACATAAGGATTATATTTACTATGGGAAATTGGCACACATTTGTAGTACACATCAATTACTTTTAATCTCATTCCTTTCTACCCCACCTTTGTTCCAACATTAGATTAATTTATTTATCTTATGAATTTTTATAAAGCTAAATATCATACCTATAGATCAATGACCTAAGAGGCCAAGGAACACGTAAATTACATAAGACAGTCTTACAAAATCAAGAGGCATTTTAGTTACGTTGTCCTTGCTGCAACATGTGTTTTATCCTTTTAGCATGAAGTTAGTTAATATCATAAAATTAAGATCATAGCCAGAAATCAGATATTGGAGGTTGCTGTTTTTCAAAGGAATCTGAGAAGAAAAAAAATAATCAGAGATGCAATTTCTTTTACCTTTACAGTGGAAATAATTTGTGGTTGCCTTCTAAGCCCCCTTGCTCTTTAATATAATACAATTGTGCTGAAGCTTTAGGTAATATGCTTGGAGAATTATGTTTAGCTAAATCTGAAATAGAACTGCTATAGTTACAGTGACTGAATTATATGAAGGCATGATTGAACAATATTCAAACTCTTCATTTGAAATTTGGCAACTGAAAATCACTAAGAAAGGAAATAGTAGGAACATGCAGAATGATAGCTTTCAAACCATACCACTGCCCTCCTCCAGTACTATGCATACTCATTAACACAGTTTCCCATAACCTTTTAAGCACTTAGAATGAAAGCATCAGGGCACCATAAGAAAAGGTAATGGAAATTCCATTAGATTAGATTTTCAGAGGCATCTGTTTCTTTGGTACCTTAATTCAAAGTACAGTGCAATAGTGTCAGGGCACAATGCAACTGAGAGCTTGGTACTTTTTGAAAGAAATTTGACATCATTTAGGACTGGAGGGAACGTGTAAAGTTATCTCATTACCTGTAGGACAGATATTGCAACCTTTAAGTCTTTTTAAATTTTACACTGATAAGTAAGTTTTACCTTTAACAAGGAGACTCACTAAATTAAGAGCTCCTTGTGAATGAAATTAGATATCTATATACAAATATCTGTAGGTGTTAATTATAGACAGCTTTTTGACTTGTAAGATATTTATACTGAAATGATTAATGACATATTATACCGTATATTGCCTGTGTTCTCTTTAGCACTGGATTTTTAACACAGCACAGTATAGAGGTAATATTGTGCTAAATAATTGCTATCTTTGTAGTTGGGTTCTGCTTTTATGTTTTGTTTTATTTTATTTTTGATGTACTAAGGATTGAATGATAACTAGGCTATTTTTCCAGTTGATTTTATTTTCTTTTTAATTTTCATACAGGATCTTATTAAATCACTAAGTTGACCAGTCTGAGGTAGAATTTATGATTTTCCTATATCAGCTTCCTAGCTGGGATTAGAAGCATGTACCAGAATCACCAGCTCATGTTCTGATGGTAAAAAGTAATAAATGCAAAGAAAGAGAGAAAGAAAGAGGAACATATCCCCACAAAGTGGCCATGATTTTGACCTCATTAAAAAGAGCGAATTTACATTAGATTGTATTTCTTAAAATCAAATGAAAATGAAAGTTAATATATCTCATAGTAGAGGATAAATAACAAAATTACCATTTCAAGGTGAAAATTTCAAATCAAAAGAATATACACTATAAAACATATTAATTGTACAACAAAATAGCAATTAAGTGATCTATCAAACATAGAAATTTAATTGATCCATCAAACGTAAAAAGCCAAACGTGGTGACTCATGCCTGTAACCCCGGTAGTAGGGAAGCTAAGTTTAGAGGATTACTGTGAGTTTCAGGCCAGCCTGGGCTGAAGAAAGTTTTCAAGGCTGGGTTGAACTATGTGGCAAGGCCCTATTTCAAAAGCAAAAAAATATGCAAAGAATATAATGCAAAGGTTTCTTCTTTCTTTTCAATGGAGATCTTTGTTTATTGAAGTCAGAAGTCAAAAACTGCTATCATTTAACTTTGTGGAAAATGATACAATTGACAACTGCATGTTTTCTCCATTTCATTAAGAAGACTGAATCGAGGTTTTATACTGCTTTGCTATATGGCATGTGTTGTACTGTGCCTAGAACTACAAATGTATTGAATCATTTAATCTCTTCACAATCTTATCATTGTGGCACTATCAACTTCCATTTGAGGAAACTGAGCCTGTATATCTACAAAGTGACTTCCCAAAACCATCACAAATAGACAGGCAGCTAGTGATTAAGACAGGACAGCATTTTCTTTGCCTTAAACATGACATTGGTGGTATGAAATTGCACCTTTGCTATTCAAAGTGTGACATAATTTTATTAGTATGCATAACAGTTCAAAAATCAAGTTAGCATCACTGGCTTCATTGAATTTGGGTGATTATTTTACTATACACACATATAAAATTTTAATATAATTAACTGAGTATTTAACCCAAACATCATGTGTTACAGTAATAAGAGTCCTTGTCTCACTGAACAGTGTATTAAAAATATTGGTCTATGATAACTGGAAATTAAAATGATATACAAAAGTACAAAATGAAAACATTCAAAAGTACAAAATGAAAATATACAAACATACATAACAAAACAATTTACACTCAGGTAGACTGAGAATTACTTACTAGTTTTGAATATAAAATAATAAATACACATACTTTAAGTTGCATATACACATGTTCTTCAAAACATATGTTTCTATTATAATCTATAACAAAAAGAAATTTTGAAAATTAAATAATCACATATTAAAGTACATTCTAAAATTCTTGAATCATGTCTAAATGAATTCCTAGGCTTAATTCTAGGATTTCTAATATATAAGGTTGAAAATATTTTTCTAAACAATCATAGGTTTCTAAATCTGAAATTATTGGAAATAAGATAGTAAGAATGTGATCAATAATTACAATAATGTATAATTTAACAGAGAAGAATATTAAGCTACAAATTTTGCTGTTTTAATGATTTACTGAAGCCAATGAAACTTTAATAAATTCATAAACTTAAACTAAGAATAATGAAACAGTGACATTTTTCCTAATTATACCTGAAGTACTATTTTCCACTTGTTTTGTAATCTTCTACTTTGATTTTCATGTCATTAAAAAAACACAAAGAACTATTTTAATAAACGATGTATTTTTAAATATATGTGTGTTAGAGAACAAACTGTTGAAGTGAAATTAATGCATCATTGTAAACTTTGAAGTTGACAGAGTTGAAGATCTATAGCAGCATTCTAGAAGATTAATAATACAACACACACAGCAATATTAGCAGAAGACTCAACATGAACAGTACTGTGCTTTAGCAGATAAAGAAGTCAGGGCAAGTAGTGTCATTTGAAATAAGTAGTTAAAAATATTTGTTTTGAAATTTAGTACATGCATTTAAATTCATAGATACTATCTCTGCTGTAAGAAAATAGAGATGAGCTGTCCTTCACAACTGGATTAGATATTTTTTTCTTTTTACTATGAGAAAGTGGTAATGCAGTTAAATGCTTTTTTCTCACTTATTGGAAATATAAGTAATTTGAAAAATTAAATTCCATGCTCTCTTAAATTCCAGGATGTATGCATGTATAAAGTTTACTATCAAGATGGTGTAAACCAATAAAACACAAAACTTTTCAATACAGATTTATATTCTGGAATTTGATGATCACATGTAATATGGCTTTATAACACTCTCTAATATTTATTACCCAATCTTAATAAATGGATTAGTGCAGTGAACTTGAGCAGCACCAAACTACTCAAGCTCAGATAGAATTTTCACAACTCACACTTATTTATTCTCCTATATCTAAAGTGATTTTATTCTGACATTTTCATTCTGAAAAGAAATATATGAAAAAAATAGGACTAAACAAAATGGAAACAAAACTTACTATTCTTTTTAATACTGTTGGTAGAACTACTTAAAAATACAAATTGCATCAGCACAGGGTTAGTTCTACAGTTTTGAAATATATTGAAACAAGATATGCACTACTTACCATCTTAAAGGAGCTATTTAAAAAGCATAAAAAGTATGAAAAAAATCCAGTAGATCACAGAGTTTACCTTTCAGAAAAGAATAAATGTTTGCCTTTTGATTTTATTTTAATTTTCTTGTGTCAAACAATATTTCTAAATGTATGTGTTTAGCTTAGGTGTGCCTAACGTGGATTTGTTATAGATATGAAATAGTAATTTAATATATTTTAAGATTTTCATGCATTAAACATATTTGATTAGTTATATTATATTTGAAAATTTAGTAAATGGTGTATTATTCTAAGTAAGTTATTTTTCTTTCATTAACAATAGGTATTTAAATGTTTATCAAATATTTATGTAATTTTATTTGAATATTTAATAAAAGTGTGAGTTTTAGAGACATTCATAGAACAGAGCTGAAAAGTTAAAGCTATAAATTAAAATCCAGGCAGAGCTAATTTATAATTGTGTTTCAAGTATATTTTGAATCTTCTCTTATTTCTCACTTATAAAACCACTATTTTCTGAAACTTAAATGAAATTCAAATGTTCTCTGGTGATTAACATCTGCGAGTGGTTTTGAAAGTACTCTTTTGTAATTAAAATTTGATGCAAAATATATCTTCATGTAGTAAAGTTATAATGTTAAACAAAACACTTAAACTTGTTTTATTCCTCAGATCAGTTTATTTTGTAACTACAGAAATTAATGCATGTGCATAAAGAATTTAAGGTTTCATGACTAAATTATTGAAGATTTTAAGTTACCTTTGCTGTAAGTGCATGTCAAGTATTTATGAGAGTAATTAAAGAAGAAATGATACCAAAATCTTATCACTCAACTTATTAAGTTATTAACTTATTAAGTTGAGAAGCAAAAATACAACACTGCATTGGAAACTGTTGGTGAGAGTGCAGGCTGGTGTAAACACTGTGGAGATCAGTGTGGAGAGTCCTCAAACAGCTAGGAATAGAGGTCCCATTTGAGCTGCTATTTCCCTGCTAGGAATATTCATGAAAGAATTAAAATATTCATATCACAGCAATATGTGCACACCAATGTTTATAATAATTCAGCTTGTGATAGCTAACTTGGGAAGCTATATATGTGCACACATGTTTATAGCAGCTCAGTTTGTGATAGCTGATCTTGGAAATTACCCAAATACCCATACTTCAGAATGGATAAAGATATTTATTTTTTAATGGAATATTACTCTGCCATAAAGAATGATACTTTTTAGTCATTTATACTCAAATGGACATACCTTAAGAACATAATCATAAGAGAAATAAATAGGTCACATATATGTAAATACCATATATTTTGTCTGGTATGAGAATCTAAAGAAGTAAATGAGTTCTAGCATGTATGATAGATATTATGAAATAGAAAATATTCAAAGAATAGTGGGTAGGGGTAAACAATGAGGGCGGAAAGAAATAATGCGATGGTAGAAAAAAAGGAAAGAAATAATATGTGTGTAGCGGGTCTTTAGAGTGGGCAAGGGATAGGAAAAATGAGAATTAAATTGTGTCATATTCTGCTATAAATTTTGAATATCTAGTGTAATCATAATGTGTATATAAAATATACCAATGAATACATCGATTTAAAAAAGTTTATACCGGAGAAAAACTATTTGGACTGAAAACAATGCCCATTGAAGACTGCTGAGAGTTTGAGGCTAACATGAGCTACACAGTGGGTTCAGGGTCAGCCTTTACTACCGTCAGAGACCCTGTTTAAAATAAATAAACAAAATGGAATAAACAATAAAATGAAATACAAATATGTTTTAAAAGAAATAATAAATTTCACCAAAAAACCTAATAATTTAATCCACAGTACTAAGATTAAACCTTTAGCATTTAGTTTATATTTGAAATAATCAAATATATCTTACAGTACAGAAAATCTTCATCACACTCACAAATGGCTATTTCACAACAGGATCAATAAAATCACTGCATGCAGTGATTCCAAAGTTTTGAGAATACAGTGCATTAGGGTTATTTGCCTTAAAACAAATATTTTCAGAGTAAAGAATTTATGCTCTGCATTACCTCATTTTTCTTATAATTCCCTATTTCCTGTGATCCGCTCTGTAAACCTTTTCAGGTTTTTCCACATGTCTTCAATTAATGTTTATGACACACTGTTTCAAATATCTAGTGAACCTACATCAGGCCTTTAATGATATTATAGCCAGATCACACATAGCTCCACAGTGAGGTAGTGACAGCATTTTCATAACAAAATTGCTTTTCAGACGTTTAGAACTTAAGTGCCCAAGTTCACCCTGGGCATGTGTGTCTTGGTGGGTAAGGTCAGTGCCTAAAGCAAATTTGTGTTTACCATTTTCCAAATAAATTAATTATGCCATTACTTTAAATGTTGCAAATATAAATCAAATATATGGGGAAAAAAGTCTACCTAAAATAATAATAGCCATTTGGCGGGTAATAATTTTCAGGTTATTTTTTTTTAGTTTGCATGAGTTCCACACAGGTGTTGATAGAGTAATTCGAGGAGAGAAAGAAGGCAAAAACTCATGGCTTTCCTCCAAAGAATCTACACTAACATATGTGACCATAAAACAAATAGCCTTCATGGCAGGTGGCCTCCCCTCAAACAACAAACCTAATTTCTCAGTGTTTTACCTAGAGAAATATGTATAGAATTAAGGCTTAATTTGGACAAGTAACCATCATATCTAGAACTTTCTAAAACCATTTAAATGCTATTAAAAGTCCCAGAAATATTTTCATTTTCATAATATAGAAATAACCAAAGACTAGCAATTTATATAGCATTGTATATTTTTATATTAATGACAAAAGTTCTTCTACAACAATTCCCTAAATGCAGGCATAGTCAGATAAGGATGGATTTAAATCACAACTACTTCTAAGAATTAAGGCTTTGCAAAAGAAAAAAAAAAACTTAAATACTCCATGTGTAGATGCTTCTGCCTAATACCATTCACACAGGTGTCGACAATTATCTCCAACTATTTTCCACATTGATGTTCTTGGTATACAAATAAGGAAAAAATAAAGCAAAAAAAGAAAAAAGAAAGAAAGAAAATATTTCATTACACTGATACTGATTACTATCATTCTGTGTGATACAGAAGAAACTATTTAATGGAAAAGCTAATATATAGTATTTAAAATCAAGAAGGTTAGTAAAGAAAAATCGAGGCTGGGGACTTAGCTCAGTGGTTCTTGGGGCTGCCTTGAAAGTACAAGGTTCCGGGTTTGATCCCAGTAACAACATACAACAATGCTGAGCACAGAGACTCACACTCATCAGCAATCAGAAACACATACCAAGGTGCTGGGCGTGGTGGCTCACATCTGTAATTTCAGCACCAAGGAGGCAGAGGCAGGAGGATTGCTGTGAGTTCCCTCACCTGGGCTGCACAGTGAGCTTAGGGCCAGCCTGAACTACAAAATGAGACTCTGTCAAAAATCAATCAATCAATCATTCAATATAAAGGAAAAAGTTCAATCAAATCTTATCCTATCATGGGCCAGGGATTTAGCTCAGTGGTTCCAGCGCACGCGCAGCAGCAGAGAGTACCACATATCACAGTGCCAGGCGTGGTGGCTCAGCCTGTAATCCCAGCATTCGCGAGTCAAACACAAGAGGATTGCTGTGATGTGAGTTTGAGGCTGAGCTCAGGGCCAGCCTGAGATACAAAGCGAGACCCTATATCAAAGAAAAAAAAGCAAAAAACAATCTTATCCTATCCCTCTAAAAAACATCATGGTCTCCTTGGAATTCTGTTCTGCTTCATTACTGTAGGAGTTCATGTTTTCACCCAAATACAATGATAAAAATTTTATTTTGATCTTATTGCTATCTTATTTTAAATGTTATGGCTTTACATAGCTGTAATAATGATAAAATAATCATAAAAATAATATGCCAAACTTACAGAAAATTTAATCTGTGCCTAAAGTATCCTTATTTCATGTTAATAGCATTCAAGCTAAGTACTATTTGCTCCAGTTTATATATCAGAGAAAACTTTTGACTTAGCAGTGTAAGAAAATGGCAAAGGGGCTCATGATTTTGCAAAGAAACTTACAATTTAAATCAGGTAATAAACCTTTGTAACAGTATTCTTCACCACTATCTTAGATAGCTATTTTAAAACTATATATTTGCTATTTTTTAAAGAAAAAAGTACATTTCTGCTCTTATGAGCAAATATTTTTTGTTGCTACTGGTTTATAAACCACATTGCTTGAGCATCACACCACATATATTGACTGTTGTATACTATTTCTCTTCCTTGGGTTTGATTAGCAGAAGTGATATCACCGAGAAACAATGTACAAAGTAAACACAAGTATATACATGTGCTGTCCTTTTACTAAATATTACTACTAATATGTATCCTGTCAATACAAAATAGGTATGTGTGTAGCACACAGATAGACCAAAATATATGAGTTTTTAATTTAATACTATATACAGACTACTGTTTATTTATCAGTCATTTTTAAGTTAGTGTTAGGCTTATTTCCTTACTTTGTATATACCTCATTTCCAAATAGTTCTATTAATTGCATATTATCTTTATTAAAATAATTTGCATTTATAGTAAATTTTACTAATAAAACACAGAAAGTTATACTTACAAATAGAATCAAGTTTACAGAAGTATAAATGTGCTCAAAATGTACAAGTAAAGTTAATAATTTCAATTTATATCCCGTCAATAGTGTTGCTTGTGTGAGTCAGAAGTTGTGAGCCCCAACAAGTCCCGCCAAGGCTCCAATCAGGGTGGACAATGTGTTTTTGGTCTGTTACCTCCAAATCACTTATAGTGAGACATCCTCTGACTTATAGACATTTTTCAAGGTCTTGCTGCTATAAGTGATCCTCAGTTGGAAAACTAAGAACAATCTTTTCACAACTACTTTTCTCTGAATAGTTTCTAGTTTTTGAAATTTTCTTAGCTACCACAGAAACTAGCCACAGGACTTCAAGGACAACAAACTAAATTACACACAAATTCAGGGAACAGCAGATATATGAGAATTAGTCGCTGACAAAATGCTGTGTACAAAAATAAATGAGTCACCTACTCTATATAACATCAACTAATACAGAGTTAGAATGCTTAGAAGAAATATTTAAGAGAAAGGAAAATAGAAATAGGAGAAATATGAATTACTTCTAAGTAGAATTTATTCTTCCTGAGTATATCAGGGACAGGTTCTTGTCAAAAAGAGTAAAAAACAAAATCTGGACAACCAGGTGCAATCACTTATGATTACACTTTGCTCTACTTTAATGATATATCTACAATTTCTTCAACATCAGTGATACTTAACTGCTGAACATATTATAATTCACTTTTTTTCTTAAAACCCAAGTTCCTTTTCTCACATATTGTATTTTTTTATTTAGTGAAAGAGCAGAAAATGAAAATTAATTCCTTTATGTAAGGCTATATTATATCAACAATAATTCAATATCATATATTTGCTTTTAAGGTCATCAGTTTTTAATAAGGGCATGGTTTCTGTTTTCCAAGAATAGAATATGCATTTTGTAATAAAATTTGGTGACATTACAATGAAAGAGGAACTATTTTAAGTGGTGACTTCTAATTTAACTTTAAAATTAACTGAAACATTACTTTTCTTCTGATCAGTAGCTTCCTTTCAAAAAATTTTTCTATCCTCAAAGAGTTTTGAAATACTATAGAACATATGATATAAACAAAGAAATACGAATGTATATGAAGGAAGTTAAATTCATCCATTGATAGCTACAGGTCAGAGACTTCTGCACAGGTGGACACAGAAACCATCAGTCATTGAGGTGAATTAACTTTGGAGACACATCATAACCTATGCGGATATTATTGCATCTCAAATTATATACCCAGGTTGATACTTAGCAGCCCATTGTCAAATTTAAACTGAGCATGTATTTCACTTTACATTTTTGTTTCCAACAAGTCAATATTTTATTGCCTCTGTGAAGCTGATTAGGCCTGCACTTGAGGAGTGTGGATGGCTGTGGGCCTAGCTGAGAAAAAGGAATCCCCATGACAGAGTGGAAGGCATTAAAGGTCAACATGGAGGTTTTGAGATTGTACATGCTGTCAGGAGATGGAGGTACAGGTGCACCCCAAGGAAAGCAGTGGGAAGAACTAAGGCCACCGCATACAGTGCTGATGCACAATAAATACTTTGGCTCCAATCTGAGATCTGTCAAGCCATAGAGTCTCAACACATTTGAACAAAATTAAACATTTCAAAAATATTATTATTAAAATCTGCAGTGGATAATATTCAAACTAACTAAAATTTATTATGAATCACAACAGATCTTTTAAAACTTCTAACAATTTTAGACAGTAATTTGCTTGTAAAAATTATTAATTGACAGTCTTAACTATGTAAGGAATTATTATTTGAAATATGGACTAATTTTGTTTTGTAAATTTAGATTCATTTAAATGAACAAAAAAGCTTTTTGAATGCTACTGTGTATTTCTAAGATTATTTCACACTGAATGTCACATGACAGTGAGATTAGTGATGCAAGTGGCTTGTGCGCTTTGTATTTATATCCATGTGGCACCCTGCACCATCGTGCTATTATTGGGGGAGTAGGTCCACGCATTTAACGTGTCAGCCAATTTCCATCTCAGCACATCCTCCCCCTTCCGTCTTCCTTCCTGCTTGTCCCTTTGCTCATCTCCAGAGGGCTTCTTCCTGTGTCCTGAACCTCTCCCTCCCATCTCTCTCTTTCTGCCTTCCAGCCTCCCTCTCCCTTTTCTACCCCCAGTGTCTTTCCTTTGCACACTCCCTCCCTGCAGTCTTCTTTCCTTGCTTTCTCTCTTCTTCAGTTTCTCACCTAGGAGATAAGATGTGCTATTTCACACTTTGGGTCTGACTAGTTTCACGTAACATAATGGGCTCTGGTCCCTTCCAATTTCCTGCAAAAGATGTGATTTGAATCTTCAGTGTGACTGAACACTATCTCATGATGTGATCAGGCCACATTTTCTTTATCCATACATTTTGTTTTTTGGAAATAGTCTAGATGTTCATCAAAAAGAGTTATTCTTTAGTGAGTTAGAATTTTAGTATTCTTTTCCTTCCTACTTTTTCCATATTGTGTGGTGGCTAACATGGAAAAAAAAAAAGGAAACTTTCAATAGCTTATGCCTTCAAGAGCTTCATCTAATAGGCAAGAAAAATGGTTGAAAATAACTTAATATACTGTTTTGTGGACAAGAACATGTGAAAATGTAAAACAGCTAGGGATGGTTTGCAGGAGCCATTGATAAGGGAGAGAATATTGTTCTGGACAGAGTTCATGTGGTCTCTGCTTGATATTCATCAATAACAGGTTACTATTGACAGTATGAAGACGATTAATATGTAATTAAATCCACAGCAGCATATGTCAGTCTCATATCTTTTCTATCATGTCAGTAGTATATATACCCATTTTGGGTAGAAAATTTTTACAAATTCTGATGGCTTAGCTTTATTTTTTTTCCTTTTATGGTGTATGTCCATTTTCCTTTTGAAATGAATGCATATCTGGATCACAGAACATAATTTAGTATGTAGAGAGTATTCACTGTAGTCTGTCTGATCAAGACATGTTCTGACAGAAAAGTACTTTGGGGCAACTTATCTAAAAGTGAAAGATTCTTGTTACACTGAATTGTTTCATTACCGCTCATTTCTACTTACTCTGAGGGAAGAAAAGTGCACGAGTTCATTATCTGAAAAAGCCACTATGTTTTCTCTTTTATTAAGTATAATTTAGATTTCTGTGGATCATATTATAGATTGCTTATGATAATGCAGAGTAAACCTGGTTTATCATTGTTGTACTTTTTTTCCTTTCTAAACTACACAATTTAAAAAAAAAAAACTCACTAATTATATGCATTTCTGAAACTTTTCAAAAAATAATGAGAAATTTGTAGTTGGGAAATGTTAGTCGATTGAACTTGGCTCCCATCGGCACCCCGATGTCTCCAAAGCATCTTTGTTTTATAGAATGTGATATGGCTATTTATGCATGATTATTGCTGTTGTGCTTACAGAGAAAAGAACAAAGAGATAGGAAAAGCAATAAAATAGAGAAATCCATTATTTTTTGAGAAACTACTTGAATAATTTCCTCCTATTGATTTCCCAGTTATAAGTCATCTATTTTAATTCCCCAGTATTCCATTTTACTGAGTATTCATCAATAACACAAGTCACTGGAATCCTATAAGACCAGATGTAAACAAGAAAATTAATGCTTTGCTTATTTGATCTACATGACTATTAAATTCTGGTACTGTCTACTACATTAATACAGACAGCTCTAT
Organism: Petromus typicus; assembly: GCA_004026965.1. Lineage (NCBI taxonomy): Eukaryota > Metazoa > Chordata > Mammalia > Rodentia > Petromuridae > Petromus > Petromus typicus. Next base: position 67,877 of record PVIR01002961.1, on the reverse strand, counting down.
TTCAAATCACTTAACATAATTAACTATCTGACAGCAGATACTTTAAACTATCAAGTAGTCTTCTTTCTTCTTCCTCTCTCTCACCTCTGTGTGTGTCTTTCTCTCTCTCTCTCTCTCTCTCCCCTTCTTTCCTGATGAGGGGCCTCAGCTATGATCAAAAGCAGCCCGTGAATTGATTCACAGTAAAAAGCATTTTTATCACTATCCAGGAATACCTGGATTGATCCTGACTAACCCTTGTGGTCCTATTTTTGGCTTTAGTTAGTGAATATGACATGTAAACAGCTGGGAGCCTGTTGCATACATTTTTCTTGTTCGTAGTACAAGGCAGTCAATTTCCTTCCCTGGAAGATATCAGATTTGCTTTGATGATGATGTCAATACATGGAGTAGCACAAAACAAAGAAAAATACCAAAAATAAAGAATTGGAGCCTGAAGGTGGACATAGTAGTAGTGTTTTACATAAGAATAAACAAACTTTCTTATGTTTAAGCCATAACTTCTTCCTCTTACAGATTTAAATATCCATATCCTTGTGCAACAACTTTGTATAAAGAAAATTCAATACATTATAAGGACTATCTGGGGAAGTGAATGATTAAAGTGTATGTATTAGCTGGTAGTTGGAAGTGGGTAAGGTAATCAGGTGGACACAAGGAAAGTGTAAAGTTGTTTTTTTTTTCATTTTTTATGGTATGAGGGATTGAACTCAGGCTCTTGTGATCACAAGGTAGGTGCAATACCACTTGAGCTAAATCCCCAGCTCTGGGAAAGTGTAACCTTGTCCCCACTCATGCTCATTGGGAATGAAGCCAACTCATTACCTTGAATCCAAGTTTCAAATAAATCTCTTCTCTCTCAACCACTAATTCTTGCCCTTTCATTCATTTTATTTTCTTTTTCTTTCTGTTCTTCCATCTGTTTTTCTACTCATCTTTCAAAAAGACACTAAACACACATGTGAAATAAGTGTATGTATGTATGTGTGTGTGTGTGTGTGTGTGTATATATATGTATATATATATATATCTTATTAGAAAAATAAGATATATCTTATTATAATTTAGAGATTAAATGCAGAATTCCTCCTGGGAACAGGCAAGAAAAACATGAAAATAAATAAAATAGTATTTTAACTCTGGTTAGTGAAGCAAAGAATAGAGAATTAAAATATCTATCTTTAAAAAGAATAAAGTTGTGTTTTATTTGGACTGTTAATCTAGACTAAAATTTAAAGGAATATATTCTAAATTGAATGTTAAGAAATATCAATTACTTATGATTTAAAAATGCTTATCATCCGATACTAATATAAATGAAATACCCAAACTAGCTGATTTTATGTATTCTCACAGAGGAGACATTGCTAAGATTCATTTCATTAATTAAATTGTATTGTCTATAGTATATATAAGGTAATATCATTTATCATGTAAAATCATCCATCTCTTAAAATATAATACATTTTAAAAATAAAAATAACAGTTTTTCATGACTCAGCATTTTCTATGCTAGACTGTGTATTTTTAATTATTGAGCATTTCTTGCACAGCATACTTAGTATTAAGCTAAGTGAGATCTCCTTTCAGATGTTTTGAAAAGGATTGTGTGTGTGCACACACATGTATAGTAGGAAAGACGTTCAATATCATCATTAGCACAATCAGTACGAAAGCATTCACTCTGGCTTCAATCCTTCCTGTCCATTCAGATATTTAATGGCTTTGGGCAGTTTGAGTAACCTCTTAGGTCAGTGTTACAATCTGAAAAATGAAACATCCCTCCTGCAAGAATGCTGAGATTAGGGGAGGATAATATATGTGGTTAGACACATCCTATGTAAGAAAAATTATCTACTAGTAATATGAAATTTTTTTAACTGGTATTAGGGTTTTATCAAAAAATAAGCATTATTTCATGAAAACAGAGAATTGATACATGCAAATGTCTGAGTAGTTGTTTTCCTCCTTTCTTCAAATGTTTAGCTAATAATATACTTTTGATGTCAGCAACTATATTATTTCTTGAACTGTACCACTTATACTATTTACTCTTAGAATAATTTTATTAATGTGTTATTGAATCAGCTCAACTTGGTTCCTGTTGAATCTACCCTTGGGGAAATGCTGGTCAGTTCTTCTTTCATATAATTCTTCTCATATTATTCCATTGGTGTAATTTCTGTCATGTTCGAACTAACATAATACTAGTCACAAAGAACAGAATTGAATCTTATAACCAGGTGCCTTACTCTTACCTGAGAACAAGAAAGCCAGGCATCTGAGGTTACAAGAAACTCCAGGTAAGAGTCTCTATCCTTCACCTGAAAGACATTTTGTTAGAAAATACTATGAAATTAATTATGCAAGTCTATAAGAATAATTTATATTTTTGTAATAAGTTAAAAGAAATAAAGTACCAGAAACGTTCCATGAAAATAATTTAAAAATACCTATGTTTGTGCCATGAATATCTTTCCCACAAGCTTGGGATAGATAAGCCTTAATTTTCTTTTCAGAAAACAAATCACCCTTATATTAATATAAACATTTCCTGGAATGATATTTCAATTTATAAATTATGATTGGTTCTACTTACCTCGTTGTGGGTAATTGTATAGATACTTGTAGATTATTAATCAGCTCCTTTTATTCTACAGCATGTGACTACTTAAACCAATGAGTCTTTCAAACAGAAACCATCTGTAGGAAGAATGGGAATCTAGAGATGTACTTATTTAACTGTCATCATAATTTTTCTCTGTATTCTGCTTTTTTATTTCTTAATAACCTAGAAGTCTCAAGATAGAAAGTCTTAGATAAGGATTCTTTTTCAAATAGGTTTGTATCTTTTCACTCCTTTTCCTAAAATTAAAAGAAATATGACAAATTGGGTTGAACTATATGTACTGATATAATTTATAAATAATTTATTGTATTCTGACTTTTTCTTTGCTGTAGAAGTAATATATCATTTGCATTGGCAATGAAATCTTTTCATCATCTTTTCCTTATAAGATGGTATGAAGATTAATAATGATTTGCACATTGAAAAACACCTGAAATGAACAGAATATTCTAATGTTAGGTGATTTATTTGATCCAAAGGTAAACTTGGTATATTATATCCTTTCGACAGTAATTTGAAAAATAAAGCATTTTTCATGAGACCTAGTAGCTGTTCACCTTCTCCCTGATACTTTTCAAATTAGATGCTATTCATAGCACCTAAGCAAAATATTTTAAATTTTAATGAGAAAGAAAGGAAGGAGCACTCGTTGTTATGGCTGTACGGAAGAGTAAACTCACCTATCTATCCATCTTGTGTGAAATACCACTGTGTTAATCACTTTCCTGTGGCCAAGGCTAAATATTAAAACCCACCACTTAAAAGAGAAGACGTTTATTGTGTTCCATGGTTGCAGATATCATTATCACCTGATTCTAAGACAGAAATAGGATGCAAGAGAGATTTTTCAAAAATAAAATATCTTCAACCCATACAAACCAGCAAGCTGAGAGAGAAGTCAATGATCCAGGGCAACAGCATATCGTTTCTGGTCATATGTCCTGGGTCTCACTTCCACCCACCACCTAACAGAGCATTTAACTACAGAACGTGTCCTTAATCTACGTGTGAATACAGCATCCCCATGTTCCAGTCCCTTTCCACATGCAAAAGAACTCAGGGACAATTTTAAATCTACAACATAACAACCACGTCAGTCATGTTAAATAAAATGTGAAGTTATAAATCTGTGTGACATTTCCATATATTAAAAATATTCTGGTGTAGAAATATCAAAGCTGCCCCTGGGTGCAGGAACTGCTGACTTAGTTCTAAGATGGATTCCATCAAGCTGGAATCCTTCAAGTATTTTCTCAACTGCACCTCTAGTTAGTGTACCCAATGACTGAATTCATAGAGTTCCCAATTAAGTTTAGTTCCCTGAAGAAAATAATAAGTGTTTTAAGATGATTCTCCTTTCTTAGTGTGCAATGTTTTTGCAACCCTGCATTGTCAACTCTGAATTAATCATGTCTTCATTTTCTGAAACATTTCTATCACTCTAATGGAGTCAACTGCACTTGTGCCTCAACTTCCGGGCTCCTATGTCTGCACCAGTCCCCGGAAATCACACTTGGAGTCATGTCATGTGGTAATTAAATGAATCAGAAGCTGTAGAGTAGCTTTTACTTGAATTTCTCTAGTCCTTATAGGAAAAGTTTAAGATGCAATGAAAAACTAGTTATATGAAAGCACAGAGTAAATATTACCCAAGGACTAAGACAGAGAGAAAGGCCCTCAGGAAGCCACATGACCTTGACGTATGACAAAGCAGAGTGTTACAGAACCCCTGAGGACCAATCATAATTTTACTTGGTATTATAGAAAAATGCAAATAAAACAATGTGGGTACTACTTGGCTTCACATTTATTAGTCATGCAGTTTGAGTTTACAATCATGAAATTTAAGTTTTACTTTTATTTTAATGAAGCACAATCAACTTCATTTTTTCCTATGAAATTATTACTTTTGGCTCTTTTTCTTCTGAGTTTTTGAGACAGGGTCTCATTTTATCATTCAGGCTGGTCCTGAACTCAGCCTTGAACTCAGAAATCCTCCTGACTCTTCCTCACAAATGGTGGGATTATGGGCATGAGCCATCATGCCTGGCATTGTAGTATGTAGTATTCATTGCTGGTGGGCGGGAGTCACCACGCCCAGCATCGTTGTATGTGGTTACCAGTGATCGGACCTAGGACCTTGCACTTGCAAGCAGGTTCTGGAACCATTGAGCTAAATTCCCAGCCCTGCTTTTGGCTCTTTTATGAATTGTTTCCAATTTCAAAATTTAACAAAGAATACTGTATATTTTTGGGAAATTAATAGATTTGTGGGTTTAGAAAATCCTAGACTTACTTGAAAATCTTTCATCAAAAATTTAACAGGCACCATGAGTCTAACAATGACATGTTTTTTTCCTAACTGATTATGTAGCTCAAGATCATACCACTGTTAAAGTTCATAGACTTTGCACAGACTACAGTGTAGTTTCAAAAGGTTCCATATATCAAATATATCAAGTAATAGTCATACAAAACAGCTATTGTGACTCCATGTACAGAATGAGAAAGTAAATAATAACACTTAAAGTTTCAAAAATATTATATATGTATCATCTCTTTTTATCATAATTTTAGTGTCTTCTATTATTTTAATGTTTGATAGAACTTTGTATCTTTTCCTTGCAATTACTGCCCACAAGAAGAAGTTGTATTGGTGTAATACACTATTATCGGTTCTCACACTGTGCCTGAAATGTTATCAGATGTATTGCTTTTCTTTAGATTTTTGCAACAAAGTGGAGAAACCACTCAGCTTCTTTCTCGCTGTTCTTATTCATACATATTTCTTCCACTCTAAAGCAGAAGCTCTAAGAAGAGACAGCAGGAATACATTGATAAAAAACAATGTAATGTTCTTCATCAAATTTTGATAAAATTACTGCATTGAATTAGTACTATAATTATTGATGAATATTCATAAAAAATTACCCTGGGACTTTGAGGTGGCTGTAAACTTCCTTCCATGTTTAGTCATCATTACGAATACTTATGCCTGAAACAGGAAACAATAATAATTCTACTATGGGCACTTTGTAGCACCAGGCCCAGTGTTGGGCATGTACTATGCTCACCTTTCATCATCCCTAGTTATAAGAGTTATAATATATGACATCTATTAGACTATTACAATGCTCTAATTATTTGCTGATGTTTACATAAGGAGATGAGATTTTCCATGAAAAGAGTAAAAGAAAACTATCTGAGTATTCATAAGGTAATTTTGACAATATATACTATAGCAAAATGAAAGTTATGATTTTTATCATTTAACATCATTAAATTTTCATGTGATTAAATAAGAATGTTTCATACATTATCTTTAACGTTTATTATTTAGAATCATTTTAAAAATATATTTATAAAATATATTTAACAGGAAATTCTGGCTAAAGTGTTGTCAAAGGTCCTGTGTAAGACTTTTAATCTGGAATGTTGCTGTTTATTGAACATTTTCCAGGTAAGCTAATATACTAATATAAGTTTTTATGCCTCAAAAATTTTTAATAACTCAGTCACACACATTTATTTTCTACTTATTTGTACCTCATTCTATAAACCAACATAAATACAATATACATAAAAATGTGTATATCTGTATAATAATCTACATGGAACACTAAGGAATTTTTTATTCTATAAGGAGAATGGAGGCAGATTTCATTTTTTTATCCAAAAGTAAATTTCCCTATAAACTGGAATAAAATTCATGAATAGCAGTATTATTTTTGTTTTGTTTTGTTTTGTTTTTGAGACAGGGTCTCACTTTGTGGTTCAGGCTGGCCCTGAGCTCAGCCTCAAACTCACATCACAGCAATCCTCCTGCCTCTGCCTCCTGAGTGCTGGGATTACAGGCGTGAGCCATCCCCGGCACTGTGGCATATGGTACTGGTTGCAGCTGGGCGTGGATCTCCACACCCAGTATGTTATGTGGTTACTGGGGAATCAAACTCGGGTCCTTGTGCTTGCAAGACAGGCACCAGAACCACTGAGCCAACTCCCCGGCCCATGAATAGTAGTTTTAAAATTGTATTTATTTTTACTTCTCTTTTGAGCTAAATTTCAATTACCCTTTGAAAGTAAGTTTTAATAAAAAACTAAGAAGCAAACATCTTTATAGCTAATATTTTTCTCTCCAATTTGAAAGAATTCCTGAACAAATATAGTTGTTTTTGACTTAATATAAGAGTCAAATTCAAGACAATGAAAAGCACCCTAACTCCTGATTTCTGTTGTCCAACAGTAGCTGACAAAATCTTTCCTTGAATAAGATTTATGTTTAAAAAACACTTACATAAAAATTCTGCTCATTTTATTTTACTCAGAGAATGAATGTCTATTTTTAGTAAACTCTCTCATGTTATAAAAATAACATAGAAATCAGCAAGAGGGAAGTGTACTTATAATTATTTTTAGTCTTGAGAGTTGGATGCTAGATACTACATTAACAATTTTAATTGGCGTCATAAGATTTCAAATCAGGTTCTGAAGAAGTTTTCGAAGTGTAAGCAGCTGAAATCACTTTTATACATTCACTTCAATAATTAACAAGTGAAACCAAATTCATTCATGTTTCCAAGCAACTGCAAAGGCCAATGAGAGTACTTTTCATCAGCAGGGTCCATGAAGGTTAAAGTTCTGTCCAGGTTAGATTTCCTGGAGCTAGTGACAAACAGGTAGCAGTAAATGAAAGCATGTCTAGGACTTTGCAAAAACAATTTAGATGACATGAAATCTCCACAACTAGGTTTTATCCACGTGTTCTCTTACTATGATAGAAATGATTGCTGAGCTATACAGTTTTGCAAAACTTACAAATGACATGCATCATAACAAAATATGGAGAACTGTGAAAAAATATTTTTCAGGTTTTACATATGAAAACAAAAATTGAAATTATATAGTGTTTGAAAATAGCCTTTCTTTTTTCACTGTTGTAGAAATTTTGATAGAATACGATGCAATTGTGTAGTTTATTGAGGTCATGTAGACATGGATTATTCAAACTACAAATGTTCTTAAACATTTCAACATTCAACTATTTGCAGAGCAGGCATTTCTCTGTCCAACTAGTATCTGGATAGTTCTCATTATCTTATAAATTATTAGCTGCATATTGGATCAATGACACGTGAAAACAAGGATTCAAGGGATATTGACAAAGATTTCTCAAGTTCAAATTTTAATTATCAATATAAAGTAAATATATGGGAAAATAAAAATTAACTATGAAATAAAATAGCCAGTAACTATGTTTCACACTCAGTATATCTAGCACTAATACTAATATTGTGCATATATATGCACATCACATATCATATACCATATATATCATATATATCTTATATTATAGTGAATATAAATGAATAATTCTGTTGGAAAAACTAATGTGTCTGCTTGAAACACTTCATGCCAGTGCAGATTAGTTCACACATTGTGTGCAGATATAACCATTCTTCTGAGGGATAAACCTTAATCCTAGTGGAAGTGCTATATCTAAAATAAGGAGAAAATCATCATAGTTATTTAGTAATTCATTTTGCTTGTGTTTATTAATTTTGTGTATTTTTGTTTGTTTGTTTGTTTATTTTTCTTTTTTGAGAAAGGTCTCACTTTGTAGTTCAGGCTGGCCTTAAACTCAGTCTCAAACTCACAGCAATCCTCCTGCTTCTGCTTCCTAAATGCTGGGATTACAGGCATGAGCTACCATGCCCAGCACTGTGGTATGTGATATTGATTGCCGATGGGCGTGAGTCTCCAGACCTATGATTGTTGTATGTGGTTACCAGGGATCAAACCTGGGCCCTTGTGCTTACAAGACAGGCATAGGAACCACTGAGCTAAATCCCTAACCCTGGTTTTTGGCTTTTGAGAAAAGGTTTCACTATGCACTTCATTCTGGCCTTGACTCACCAGATATCTCAGACTGGCCTCAAACTCATGGCAGTCCTCTTGCTTCTTCCTTCCAAATGTTGAGATTGCAGTCATACACCTCCACAACTGGCATTATTTAGTAATTGTGACATACAAGGCACTATTTTCAGCAACTCTTTATTTAAATACCAAAACAGTCTTCTAAAATAGTTTAAAATATTATGACCATTTCACAGATGAAAAATGGAGGCAAGGTTTAAGTGTCTTGCCTAAATTCGGCTAACGAAGCAGCTCTGGTAGAATTTCAACAGAAGAGATGGTTATTTGTGTTTATGCTCTGTGGTCCCCTAAGCGATCATTTCATTTCCTGACAGAAGTAGCCAACTAGCACCAATTACTGAAATTTGAACAATCAACTTTGAAACCTGCTTCCCCAGCAGAGCTGTCCCATCTCGCCAGATACCTGCGCCAAGGCTGGTTGTGCTGAGATAACAACTCGGGTTGTTCTGCCAAGAATATTCTCAATGGCAAAGGAGCTCACTCCAGCTGAGATGCTGACTGAGGTCACCTGACTCACAGGTGGCAGAGTCAACAAGCTTTGTCAACACAAACTCCTCCCGCAGCCTGGGTTCTGAGAATCTTGGCTTACTCTGTGCAGAGCCTGCATCACTGAACACACCGGGAAAACTGGGATAGCTGGGGATTCTCTACCTGGGGGCTGTTTTCTGTGGGTGCCTGAGGCCATTGTGCCTTGGCCAGTGCCTTTCAGGGAAGATGTCTATGCGGACACAGGTCTCAGTGGTGGCTGGGGCAGAACGGTGGCCCTGACCCCAGGACGAGAGAGTAACTGGAGATCACCACCTTCCAGATCAAACTGAGTTTTGTGTGAAGAAAAACTGTATATTCTACCCTGGAAAGGTGTGCTTTCCACTTAAAAAGAGATGAGAGGATGATGTGAAGATTTGAATTTTTAAAAAAAGAGATGAGAAAAAGGCTATTTAATAATTTGCCAAATAAAAACAAGGAAATGGGATGTTTCTGACTGAAAAAAGTACCCACTTAATATAGTGTAGTTAAAAGAAAAATAGGTGATCGCTGAAATCACTGAGGTGCAAGAAACTTTCTCCTCACTTAAATGAAAAACAAAAAAAAAGTGAAAAGGCCACAAAAGTGCTGGGCCACCGTTCAGGATTTGTGCTTTGTGAATTCTGCCAAGATTGTACATTCTACTGAAAATGTGTTGGCTCGACCACCTTCTGGTCAGCCAGAAGGATGGGAAAATAAATCAAATAAATGAGACAACATAGACAGTGTTCAGATAAGTCTACAACCCCCCTTCCTTGTGAAATGCTGAGTTACGCAAATGGTAAGACACAAATCACATGAATCTGCTGAAAGAGAAGTGGGAGGGCAGAGGCATTGTAGAGATTGTGTTCTAACATTTATAGTCACATTTTAGCTTCAGGCAACTTAAATGCATGTTATCTGACTATGCAGTTGTATGTGTTATATAAGCATTTTTATTAAATATGGTATGCATATTATTAACCAATAATTTCAGAATTCTTTCTACTCTTGATCTTTCTGTACATAATTTAAGTGAATTATGTAATATATATTCTATTCTGTAAATATGTAATTTCTTGTCCTACTTTAGAAGGAAAAATAATTGTGCATTCCACGAAGTATAGATCAAAGTAATTTTAGAGGTTATTTAAAGAAACAAGAATAAACTAAAATAGCAAAATAAGTGTACAAATTCTACTCTAATTGCTTTGCATGAGTTGACAAAATTGAGCATACTTTCAGCACAGTACACAGACATTATATCTAAATAATTTTCACTTCACCACTACCAATCCCTAGATGAAAAATCTAGTGGTTGGAAAATGTACACACCAATATAATATCTTACTATATTCATGTGTACTTACAAAATGTAAAAATATTTCTACATACTCATACATTCATGTGCTTTCAAGCCTCAAAGAAATGTTGGCATATCACCAAAACTGGAAACGTCTAAATATAATATAAACTAAACATTAGGCATAACTAGAGCTTAGTTGGGTTCCAGATTCTATAATACAATTAACTCTGTATGCTACTTTAAATGTTATGCTATGATAAAATTATGCAGCAGTTATTAAAGCCATACAAGTATAGTTTGAATAACATATAGCTTTACATTTCTCTTGTTAATTTATTATGAATAAATTATCACAATGGTCTGAAGGATAAGTTACTCAATGACATATTAGAATAAATTAAGATGATCAAGAATAGACTTCCATAAGCCATTTAGAACACTTCACTACACATATGCAGGCTAAATGTAAAGGGAGAAAATAACCCCATCTAATTAAAGTTTTTATTTTTTTTATTATGACGTATTTGTAGGAGACACAGTTTTCTGCCATCTTGAGGGGTGTTTACAGATAAATAATGGAATCTGATTCTTTCTTAACTTTTTCCCCTTCCCATTCACTTCCCTTGCTCCTCCTTTAAATCCTCCCTTTTGATTTTCATTCTTACAGAAACTGGTTACATTCATTGAGGTACTGTGGCCTTGTATGTAGAATGTCTGTATATATTTCTGTTCTCTTTTTGCCTGTGTTCTTAGACCTCTTCCAGTTTGTGAGAGGTCTGGTCCCTGTTTCCTTCTATCCAATTGTGTGTTTGTGTGTGTGTGTGTGTGTGTGTGTGTGTGTGTGTGTGTGCCCTTTGTTTGTACTTTGACTCACTCAGATGAGAAATAGTACGTACTGTTTATGCTTATGTGTCTGATTTATTCATTCAACATTTCATATTTGCATTTTCATATAAGTGTTTCAAATTTGTCTTTTAGAGGGGAGTCATCTATTATGTACAGACACCACATTTTCTTTATTGGTCTTCTGTTGGTGGGAATATTGCCTCTTCTAGAATTTAGGTTTTATGACTTGTGTAGCTATAAACATTAGTGTGAATGAGTTGCTCCTTAGTCTGATGTCTTTAGTTCTTTGATGGAGATAGCTAAAATTCAATTGTAGAAGAGTATGATATTAAATAAAGTGGTTCAGGAACTATGTAACTTTAGGTATATCTTTCCTCCTCTACCAATGATCTCACATATGTGTGGCTTTTCTAAACATTTCCACTTTTTAAAGCAAGATTAACATGGCTTTTGGAATACGGTAGATGACTTCTTCTGTGACTGGCCAATCTAGGTTTACACCTGTTATTATAGTTACCTGTCTTGTTTAGTATATTTATGTAGTATTTTGAAATAAAGCTTGTCTAAATAATTGTAATGAGACAATCTAGGATAGTCTGAAGGGCTGACAGTTACAGTTCTCTGATCTATATTTTGTTGAAACCCTATGCCTTGAGTGACACTAACAAGAAGTTAACATTCATGCAGTTAAGAAGTCACATCATCATAATGGTATTAAGGCCTCAGAAGAAAAAAAATGAGACTCGAGTCTGCACTCCAGCACCCGAGGATGTTCCTAGAAGGTCAATTAGGAACCGACCTGTCAGGCATCCACTTGGGGAACATCTCAGGCTCGAGAATGTGAGGAACACATTTCTGTTGTTTAATCTACCTGGTGTTGGATATTTATAACAGTAATTTGGGCTTAGTAAAAAAAAGAAGTTTGTCAGGCATTTTTCCACATATACATACTCATCTATTAATCCTGTGAAACATAGATTTTGAGAAGAGAGGTCACCTTAATACAAGACTAATGTAACAGTGGCTCCTGATAAACTGTACTTCATTCTCAGTGCATCTTGCTTTACAAGGCACCATCTAGGACACATGCCGATCAAACTGCCCTTTGATATGCACTCCTTCTGTTCTGCCTTGCAAAGCAATGGGCAGACATGTGATGCTTCTACAATTACTCAGCAACTAAGCCTGTGTTTCTCTGTACAGCAATGACCCAGACTTTCACTTTCACTGATCAGATCAGAATGAAAAGGTGAATCAAAATAGGTGAATGGTAATACCCGAGTGTGGACTCTATCTCTAGAAAACGATCCTTACAATGAAGTGGGTAAACTACATAATAGTTTGTTTCATACTTGCCCTGGGTTCTTTCTTATGTTATTCTTACAGAAAATTAAATTTTAGTAGAAATTTAATATTTTCATCCAATCTATGGTACCAGAAAAAAATTTCAAAAATTTCATGTTACATGTAAAATATTTAAAAGTACCATAAATTGCTTAAAAACTAGATATTAAAGATAAAATTTTCTGGTTCCATAGAAATGGCACATTTTTTTTTTTCAATCTTTTTTTGAGACAGGGTCTCACTTTGTAGTTCAGGCTGGCCCTGAGCTCAGCCTCACATCACAGCAATCCTCCTGCCTCTGCCTCCTGAGTGCTGGGATTACAGGTGTGAGCCACCACACCTGGCACTGTGGTATGTGGTACTGATTGCTGTTGGGGTGGGTCTCCATGCCCAGTATTGTTATGTGGTTACCAGGGATCGAACCTGGACCCTTGCATTTGCAAGAAAGGCGCTCGAACCACTGAACTATATCCCCTGGCCCCAGAAATGACACATCTTAGCCACCACTGATTGTTTTTTATCTAATTTGATAACGCATGAAAGCATAGTGACTTTAACTTGCATTTCTTGATGATTAAAGATGTTCAGCATGTGTGTATGTGTTTTGCTTGTTTGTTTGTTTGTTTTTGTATTTGTCAACGATGTAAGTGTTTTCATTTGAGGAAGATTCATTAAGCTGGTATTTTTTAATTATTATTTTTAAGCCCAGATATTTGATTTTCTCAAACTTTTTGGTAAGAAATACATTACAACTAAAACAACAGAAGTAGGTGGAGATGTTAAAATTGTTACTAACAACCATACTCCACATTTGATAACTTAGGAGGAATGGGGGATTCTATGCAAACATCATGTCACTGTGATTAGTCATCAAAATAGAAAACCTGAACTCATCAAATTCATCAAAGACTGAGAACTGCCTAGTGTAAGAACGAGTCTGCTATCCAGTCCAAGTCACACCTTAGTGAGATTACCGTGGAAGTTATACATCCAAAATATTTGCTATCTTCTATTATTTAACATCTCTACCCACAAGAAAAAAAGATTTAATTAAGAATAAGTACAAGAAATTAGAAGTTGTTAAAAACAAAAGAAGGCCATTAGAAAGGAGGAGAATGGGATAGATTAGCAAGATAAAAGAATTTTAAAAATATAAAAAGAAAGATGAAAGAAATTTAAAAATTAAACCCATAGAAAAAGAATTCAATTAAATATTAGTAAAGCAAAGAATGAATCATTATGTTGTTGAAGTCTGAAAAGGAGGCTAAAATAGAGTTTTGGTTTTTTTTTTTTTTTTTTTTTTTTTTTTTTTTTTTTTTTTTTTTTTTTTTTTTTCTAGTACCTGGGATTGAACTCAGGATCTTGGGGTTGGGAGGTAAGCACAGAATCACTGAGCTAAATCCCCAGGCCTAGCATATATTTTTTAAAAGATGTATTAGAAAGCATGAAATAAAGGCACTCCCGAAATAAATCTTCATTCAAAATGGCAGAAGAATTAAGGGATATTCTTAACTAAGAACTTATTTGTCTAATATTTGAGGGAGATACACATATTTTTATCTATCACATACAATTATAATGATTGTATTTGCTAAAACACAACCTTGAGTTATGGTTAAATGAAAGATATTTTTCTAGAAGATATAACTAATGATTGAAAATTTTGTAAAGGGACTGGAATTTTTCTTGATTAAAACTCCATCTCAGAATTTCATGTACAAGGCTATAAACTGTAGAGAGATATACCAAATATATTTCCTCCATAGATTTTTTTATAAAATTTGCTGTAAATAATTGGTTACTTTGGCACTACTTTGAAAAGAACTTACTGAGCCTCATTCATTTGTGCAAAAATGTAAAATCGATGATTATTGAACAGAAGAGGGAAAATAAACCTGGTTAGCACTTCATCAAGTAATTAGATAATTTCAAAAATAATCCCGAAATGAGAGAATTAGCAGAAAGGATTATATAATTTATATTGAAGAAAATATGCCTAAAATTTAAGTGTAATGTTCAATCATTGTAATCAACATAAAAATGCACATATTTAGATAGTATTCCACGCATTTTCAATACATATATGCACGATATATTTTTCAAATTAGATTTATATATCTCTCCCAACATATATTATTTATTTGTGGCACCCACATTTAAAATAATTTCTTTTAGGTTTTGGAATATACATAATTTTTATCCACAGTTAATTTATTGTATGGTAGAAGAGCTGAGTGTGTTCCTGTCAAACGTGGTTTCTATTTGTCAACATTTCTCTTTTCTTACCATCTATCTATCACTCTTCCAAGTTTCCTAAACAATTCTCTTTTTAACTTTTCTTTTCCTAATATTTTAAAGTCTTGCTTTCTGTTCCTGTTAATTTTCTGAAAAGTGCCACATATTTTCTGCCTGTTAATTTTTCTGCTGAACACCAGAAAATCAGGAAAGGTGACTGGATGTTTGTCTTTTATTCATTCCATGGTATTCTTTTGAGAGGCCCCAGTAGATTAAGCCCTCTCGGGGGTTCTGAGGTTGAAGCAGAAAGGTGAAAGCCCTGCCTCATGAACATGTAAGTTCTACAGATAAGGATGAATGTACAGTATAAATGGCAGGAGATTTAGCTCAGTGGTAACATACTTACCTTGCAAGCATAAGGACCTGAGTTTGATCCCTGGTAGCACAAATCTAACTATAAAAGCTCATATTCTCTAGAACAATTTATCTTTGCTTTTATAATTACTGGTTATTTTACAAAGTGAATACTTTATATCATCTTGACAATATAATTATTCTGAGCTAGAGTTATAATATACCTTGATAGATATTGATTTCTGGTTGCCTCAGAGATTTTTTATTATATTTTATCTCTTATGTGGATGCTCAATTTCTATAGAACTGCACCATTTTATACATAGTGTTCAGACCAAAACAATGCAGAAAATCCAGTTCTCACAAAGCAAGTCACACAAAACAGAGAAAGAATAAATGGTGTGCTAGCAATTTTCACAATAATTTTGCCTCTTCAATTAATCAGACACTCAATTGGCTTGAAAAGATATATATCATCTAAGACAAGCCATCCATCCTGACTGACACCTCAGGTAGATGGACCATTCCTCACTTCATAGCATTTCTACTCTATAAAGCTAAAAGCATAAAATGAGATTCCAGACACACAAGGTGAAAGAATAGCAGAGTCAGGTTTCATCTTCTGCAATGTTAAATGGTCAAGGTGAGGAACAAAAGTAATATCCATGTTTTGTGAAATATAAGGCAAATGTGAAGCAGAATGTCAAGAATGATGAATTTAACAGAATTCTTCCAATATAGAAAGTTTACCTGCCCAGCATGTTCAGCAAATAAGTCAGTATGTGTGAGAGAGTGTGCTGAAACAAAAGTCAGCAGCTTTCTGTTAGGGTGAACGTGAATATTCACTAGGAGATAGGCACTAATTTGAATGAATCTGGTGATCTCTTTGTAAATAAAGGTATTTTATTTTTACTTTTAGCAAAAACATTTTTATATGTACTTTGAATATGATGGCATTTACCTTTATGAAGTAAAGGAGTTTATAATCCATACCCTTCCTTCCTTTACTAAGTTTTAAAATTTTTTTCTTGATTCATTAACAGTGAGAAAAATAAGTTCTGTGAGATTTAGTAGCCAAGTGCACATCCAGGAAGAATCTCACATCTGAAGAAATCTTATCAGGAGGAATGCCCCTAAACTGAACCCCACTGCTATCATTCACACCACCAAGTAGATCAGAGAAACAAACCAACCAAAAAGTCTTCACTGCAAGAGAATGAGGAAGTAGATCACACCCAGGAGCTCCCAGGAAGGATGGAGGGTAAAGATTCACCTGCCGTCGTGTGTAACTCTGTGTTCCTTTGTTCACAAGTTCAGCTGTGGGTTTATTTTCCTAAGGCTGAAACAGTGCTAAATAATTCTAAGTTTATTAAGTGCTAATAGGGGATTTAATGGTATTGCCATTAAAATAACTCAGAAAAAGATTTAATATAGACGCTTGAAGTGCCAAATTTAAATCCTTTTAACTTTATGATATAAAATGTTATATTATAAATACACAAAACAGATATTGAGTAAAGTTTAGTATAAATAATATTTCATATAAAATAAAAAAGTATAAGTTAGGCATATACAAATTTAGGGCTAAGATTCCGTGTAACCTTATGTTCCCAGAAAAAGAAATTTATTAAGATGATAACAATTAACCAGTTTCTCGATATCCACCATGTGCAGGACCTTTTCTAATCATTGACTGTTTCCTGTGTGCAAGCTCTGCATTTTCTCATATTTACATATTTGTATCGAGGTGTACCCCATCAATATTACTTCTGGAAAGTGGCTTACTGGTATGTTCTATTTAATTTAGCATCTCTAATATCTTTATATGTAAGTGCTTTATTTATTTATTTATTTAGAGACAGGGTCTTGCTTTTGTAATTCAAACTGGCCCTGAGCTCAGCCTTGAATTAACAGCAACTCTCCTGCCTCTGCCTCCCAAGCGCTGGGATTACAGGTGTGAGCCACCACACCAGGCACTGTGCTGTATGGTACTGATTGGTGGTGGACATGAGTCTCCATTTTTGTCATTGTTGTATGTGGTTACCGCAGATCGAACCCAGGCCCTTGCACTTGCAAGGCAGGCACTGGAACCACTAAGCTAAAACCCTGACCCTAAGATCATTTTTAAAGGTAACAATGAGACCATCTTCTTAGATTGTATGATTAAAGAAAGGCATTATTATGAAACCAAAGCCAGCTCATTCCCAGGCACATTCAGGATCGGTGATTTGTTAGTGTTTAAGTCTGCTTTAAAATTTAGATCTTTGATACAGTTTGATTTTAGTTTCCTACATGGTGAGAGACCTGGGTTGGTTGTGTTTCAATTGTCATGATAAAGTAAGCCAGTTTTGTGAGCAGCATGTTTTAAAGAGGATAGATCTTTCATCCTGTGGTGGTGTTTGATGATTTTGTCAAAGATCAGGTGGCTGAGTATGTTTGGAGTTATTTTTGCATCATCTAATCTATCCCACTGATAGTTAGGTTTCTTGCTTTGTTTTATTTATTTTTTCCTGTACTCTCCTGTTTTTCATCATAGTAGCTTTGTAGCATAATTTCTGGTCAGGAATTGTGATGTGCTGTCTTCCTATCTTGCCTTTCTTGCCAAGAACTGTTATTTCTCTTCTAGGCCTCTTCTGGTTCCAAGTGAATTTTAGGACTGTTTTCTCTAATTTTATGTGATATGCCATTTGAGTTTTGATTGGGATTGTGTGAAATCTGTATAAAAATTTTGGAAGCATAGCCATTTTCACTGTACTGCTTTGTCCTACTCAAGTGCAAGGGACATCTTTCTATTTTCAGATATCCTCTTTGGACTTCTTTTTCAGATAATTGTTGTTTCCCATGAAAAGTTTTTTATTTCTTTTGTTAGACTGATTTCTCATTTTTCAATTTTTGGATGCTATTGTGAAAGGCGTTGTTTCTCTAATTCTCCCTCAGAATCTGTTATTTGTGCACAAGATGGCTGTTGAATTTGGAGTGTTCATTTTGTATCCAATGATACAAAATCATTGTATTGTCCTTAAATCTTGAAGTCTTTTGGTGAAGTCTTCTAAAGTCTATGCATCTACAAATAATGTTTTCATTTCTTCCTTTCCTGTCCTTATTATTTCTTTCTCTTATCTCATTGCTGTGACTAATATTTCCAGAACTACATTGAATTATCTGGGTAATTGTAGACATCCTTGTCTTGTTCCTGGTTTTAGAGTTAAAGCTTTCAGTTTTGTACATTTAGTATATGCTAACTTTTGATTTATTACAGATGGCTTTTACCATTATAACATAAAGACCATCTATTCCAATTTTCTGTGCTTTTAATCATATCTGGTTGTTAAAGTGATTAATTTATTTAAATTATATACGGATATTAATGTATAAACTATAACATTATTATTTTATGCATGAATACATAATGGGATACATATGTATAACTTAACAGATAACTCTTCAAAGTAATGTTATCACAACTAATTTGAAAGGAAATAGCAAATATATGACTAGTTTTTGATTTATATTTTGCTTTACTTATTAAAGTTAGGAATATCATATCTCATTTTCTGGAAAACAGGGGCGTACAGTATGATGGGTCCAGTTAACTTTTTAGGGCAGGGTTTGTATTTTGAGTAAATTTCTGAGTTATAAAAAAAGAGCCTGTTAGGAAAATTAGAGGATTTTAAAAAAAATTCTGTCATGTTTGGCTTGATATTGTCAGAGATGACACAGCATGTCTATTTTCACCAAATGCTCTGGCATTGCTAAGGCTGCTATGGGGAAACACCCTGGGTTTAATTCCCAGAACTAGAAAACAAAGCAAAGCAAAACAAAGAAAAGTGAAATAAAATAAAACAAATCAATTATATTCCTATTTATTTGAAATACTTCTGTTTATTGTTCTTCTGTAGCTTGAAAACTATAATTATAATTAATAGTGCTAGCTGAATCTAAAGTGTAAAAATCAAATAATAGTTGTATCTTCCTGAAAAGAATTGTAGTAGTGATCTAGAGAAAATTCTAAAACTGAATCCAAGAAATGTTTCCAGTATTAAGCCAGTTCATTTGAACAAGAAAACAAAGGAATAAAGTAGGCTTTTGATTTCTTTCTCTTTTTTTTTTTTTTTTTTTTTGGTGGGAAAAATGGCAGAATATAGCTTACACAGGGGAATATGAGATTTCCTTGGGAAACACAATGAAGTATTTGTTACACTAGAAAATATTTAAGAACAGAAGCAGAGAAGACGGATTTTCCTGGAGGATTGTAGGAAGTTTCATCTTTTCTGAGGGGGTTGGAAATTCCACTTGGTCCACTCCCACCGCTCAGTCCTAGGACTCTGCAAAGCTGGCCTCACGATGATGAGTACACACCTGGATGCGGGGACAGGTGGACACAGTGATTCCAGGGCTAGTGCTTAGAAGGCAATTGCCATTTTGACTCTGAAGGATGGAGACAAATATGCAAATAAATTATGTTACTAATAAACTTAGAGTTTAAAATTTTGATAAATAAGTAAAAATATAGGCTAATTACAAGTGACACCAGAATTTGTGGTTTGATGAATCAATGGAGAACTTAGCTCTTATTAGTAAAATTGTTAAAGAGAATGAAATATAATAAAAAAAACAGGGCTAAGAGACTTTTGCTTTAAAGGAGGAGTCATAGGAGAGAGGATGCAGGGGGCTGGAGGAGAAGGAAGGAAGAAAAAGAAGTGGAAACAACAGCTGCATTTTCTTTGAGCCTGTAGATTTGAAGTGTTTACCAATTAAGTCAGACAGGATCAATGAAGATGACATTGTTTAAAAGATCTTGCTAGAAAACTTCAATTTAAAACAGGGAGAAAATCTCACCATGGACAGGGTAGGAAAAGATTCAGTTAAAAAAAAGAAAGTCTGTCTGCCACACCCTTTCTCACTGGCACACTGGAAATCAGGAGGAACTGCAGTGAAGTTGAGGGATGACAGAAAGAAGTTCTCTATTTTTCCAAGGTGGCAAATTGTTACAATTTACTTTTAACTGAGAAGAAGATAATAACAAGTATGTGAAAGTCAGAGCTTGTTTTTCTCACATGTCTTTGAAAGACAGCTAGAATAAGGTTTAATTTAGTAGCTATGGATCAG
The DNA here is from genome assembly GCA_004026965.1 of Petromus typicus. NCBI lineage: Eukaryota > Metazoa > Chordata > Mammalia > Rodentia > Petromuridae > Petromus > Petromus typicus. The sequence continues at coordinate 47,616 of PVIR01002961.1, read as the reverse complement.
AATAGAATTAGTAAATTGGAAAATAGAGGTGAGAAGAAAATGTACCAATCATCGAATTCTACAGTCTAATTATAAACTTATGCTAGAAATAATAAAATTATAATTTGCAATATGTCATTTACAATTTATTTATGTAGATCATTCACACCCATCAAATACTATGTATCCTACAGTCCAATGTAAATATACATGGGAGGTGCCTAGAAATAGCAGACAGGTAGGTAGGTAGGCAGATAGGTATATAGGAGGGAGGAATGGAATGTAGTTAGACACAAAACTAGGGACTAAGGCATGGGTGAAAAGATACTGACTTCTCATCCCAATGAGAGTGTTAGGAGAGAAGTAGGCAAGAACACGGTCACTAGAAGATATTTCCTTTATCACTTTGTCCTATGGACAAATGTTTATAGATTATATGTGATGTCTATGTCATAGGTGATCTGAAGCGTATCGATAATAACCATAACCAAATTATCGAGTCTTCTGTTATTTTAACAGCTAAATACTAAACATTGTCCTGAAAAATGAACAAATATTGGGAAGACTTAAGTGAGTGACATTGTAATATATTAATTCTTAAACTTATATAGCAACCTTTCTGTGACTTCTTCATAAGAGTTGTAGAAAGCAGATGACAGCAAGCTAAGACAGATTTCCTAAGGCATTATGAAATAAGAAATAGTAGAAGGGCCACAAGATAATTGAGACTTCTTCATAGAAAGTTATAGCATTTATACAGTTACAAAAGTCATACAGTTCAATAAAAAACACATTACTTTGTTACTATAAAATATCAGAAAATATTTCAATAAAATATAATTTTGGTGAAGTTAATTATGAATGAAAATGCTTACTAAGCACTAATTATAATATGTCATCAGAGAAAAAGTAATAATTGAGGCAGAAAAAAATTAACATACAAGAATTATAATATTACTTTCTTTCGTTAACATAAGTCAACTAACAAATGAAATGTTGATCAGAGCAGTGCTTAAATTGTCGGACTAAAACTTATAGGACTACAGGGATGTGAACTAATTTGGTAATTATCTCAAAGTTATTTGTGGAGAAAATATAGAACTGTATTGTCAAGTGTAGCTATATACATTGATCGAGTAGCTTAATATTTAATATATAAATATAATCAATATAGGAGAATGTATGAGTATTACTTGAAATAGTATTTATTCTAATCTCAAAGTCATGAATTTTAAGTATTTTTCAATGTAACGATTTTCATTTTGTAATGATTAGTTATCAAATTAGAGAGAAGCTTTATTTTGTAGTTTACTTCAGTACTACAATATAATTAAATAGCCTACCAAGTGGGAAAATAGTATTGTAATTATTAATAAGAAACAGTTCAAAACAAATTATTTTGTAGACATTAATTTGTCCTAATTAATTGGATTTTGATATTTTCAAATACATATGCAATTTATTTCACCAAAATTGAGTTTTTACTAACAGAAGAAATTAAATTGTGCTAATCTGCTTGAAAAATGAAATTTGTTCTGGTTGAAGAGCTTATAAATTATTTCAGTAAACCTTTGTAAGTGATAAAGTTTTGCTGCCTTGTTAAAGAGTCAGTTCACTATTGAGACAATACAGCAGCTCCATTCATATCGTAGAGCCTGTATTCAGCAGGAGTTTGTGTATGGATACAAAGTGGTAACACTCTCTTCTAAATAGAAAGTATTGTCATTCTACTTCTGTTTACATTTGATATAAGGTATACATAAAGGTATATTGATTTGTGTGTTTTTAGGAGAGTTGCATGACATAGTACCTTTAAGTTATGTAAGTCTCCACCTCAAAAAAGCTGAATTTATGTTGTGCTTGATTTTAGAGAACAATTCCAGTTCACTCCATGCCTTTTTCTACACTCTTAGATTTGATCTGAATTAATCAATAATATATATTGCAAATCTCCTTTCCTATTGTATAATCTGCTTCCAAACCTGGTGCATGATGCAAAAATTGAATTTACATTCATAATTTCTCTTTAATTATTGCATTCATTAAATGGGATTAAAACATTTTCCAAACATCACTTGACTTGCTAGGTTACTGGTAAAGAAAAGGAAAGAATGTAAAGTGGATATAACTGTGTACTTTAAGTCAAATCATTTAATCTTTGTACAAGTATTTTTACATATTTAATTATGAAAATATTTATTTTATCCATACATAAATTAGAAATGCTGGTGCCTACATTTGCAGATATTTAGTCGAAGTAATCACAGTCAATGATTAGAAATAGTACCATAAAATTATTCTTGCAATGACATCTCATTTCTTTTAGCTGCTAAATTTGATAATTTTTATATTGTAAATTTCAAATAATAAATTCTAGCTATTAATTTAAATAATGTTTTGTCTTTGTGAAGAAGAAATTCAAATAACTTTTATTATTCAAATTAACCTTTGTACTCAGACTTATGCACAGCTACACCTGTGGTACTTTGCCATCTTAAACAAAACTATCCACACAGATTCTTACAAAATAACTCACATTTGCTTTTTCATTCCATATGTGTTTACACAGATGCAAAACCACCCATAATTCTGAACACATATGTATATATTTATGATATATACTTTTCTTTTTAATGTATGGTACTTTTATGTTTTGTGTTTCTCAGTACATATCTAAGGGCAGTTTTCTATGCTATTTCATATAATATTTTATAAATATGATTGTTAAATTTAATATCTTTCCTCTTCTTACAGAGATATGTAGCTGAAAGTTTTGAATAAAGTTTGAAGTTATTTTTATTGTCTAGTATGACAAATTCTATAAAATAGATATAGCCTTTCTATCCAAATAAACCTGCTCTTTTTCTCAAGAGTGAAAAATACCTTTCAGTGTGTCTTGTTCCTCCACATCGCTAGTTTGTTATACTAGATATGACAAAGATTTTAATATCCATCAACCACCAGAATCACTTTTTGAAGAACATATAACTAAAATTAAATAAAATTGCAAAGAATTAGTTTCCTAAAGGACATCACTATTATTACAGAGACTGTAAAATTTCATTTAGGTTCCTCTATTATATCAGTACATAAACTTTAGTGTATCCATAAAGGAGCATTTCTTTCTCACACCTTTTCACCCTAGCCAATTATTTTTTGAACAAATTAATAATTCCTGCTCAGTCATTTAAGAACTCACCAATAAAATGTGGGGTAATGTGCTATTATCTGTGCACTTATTTTGCTGATAGGGATACAAATGTGAATATAGCAAACAGATTGATCCGGGAATAAATTCATTTTATGTTTGAAATCTAAATGAGACCTAAACGCATAGAGCAAAGAAGCCACATTCACATCTGAGGAACTAACATTTGAGTGAAATAGGATTGTTCAGAGTCCAGGGAAGAGAACATGGCCAATACATGTGCCAGGAAGAGAGGGAGGAAGTGGAGGTGGGGCAGTTGATGAGGTCTAGAGAAACAGGAAATGGAGTTGGAGAGAGCAGTGCTGGGACATTTCACCATGAGCTGTGTACACCACACAAAAGATCCTGGCTTTCATTCACAAAAGTGGGAATAACTTTTTCTTTTCTTTCTTTATTTCTTTTTCTTTTCTTTTCTTTTTTTTTTTTTTTCAAAAAAGAGGTAAGAATTGTCAAAAGGTGTTTCTGATTTAGATTATTTGTGGACACATGTGTAAAACATTATGACATGCAAAGAAGGTAAAATATAATTTTCAATCACTGAGAAAGAAGAAGCATAACACAAAGAACTTCTTTAAGAGAAGTTGGATCTATAAATGCACTTGAAAATGTGAGCTTATTGACAGGTAGGGGACAGATTAGTTCTGCAGACTTCAGTAAGTCATAGAATCTCCACAGCTTGAGGTTTCTTCTGGTTGAGAGAGAGATCACCAGAAGTGAACTCTAGTATTTCTTCCAGGTCTCCATTTCTTTCTTTTTTTTAAATTGAAATCTTTATTGGTACATTACATATACACATCATGATTGCACTCAACAATGAGAATTTGTACCAGTATATGACACAACTTAATTCTCATTTTTTCCCATAGCCCTACCCACCCCACCATCCCACCCCCTATATACATAAAGTTTGTTTCAGGTGTCCATTTATTTAAGCTTGTGTCCTAGCTAAATTTCCTAGGACAGTTTGTGCACAGAAACATTCTGAATTATATTTTACTTACTCGGATTACCTTCTACTATTTGAGAACAGGGGATTTTTTCTTTTCTTCCTTCTTTAGTTATTAATGTCAGATGGAAAATAATGGAGTTTTTGTAAAAGGGAATGACATGGTCATACTGTAACGTTCATTTAATTTGCTCCTCCTGTTCTATCGCAGAGTCACACACTGCAGAATGTGAAGCTCAGGCAAGTTGCCTCCAGCCTCAAGCAGACTTTCATTTTGGTGCACAGATTAAGGATGGTAATAGACTAAGAGGTTAATATATACTGAGATAGAATTCCTTCCTTTATGACTTCATAGAAAGAGTAAATAAGAACTGAAAGAAATGGCATCTGGATGAAAACGAAGTTGCCCCACATAAAAAATAGCATTTTCTAAAAGGCACATCTATTTGCATTAAAGATGTGAACAGCTTGAAGCCACAAAGTAAAAGTGTGGGCTCCACTGGGTCTGCGGTGTGCACTTTGGCTATGTAAAAGCTATGACAACAATATTTATTTAGAAACCATAATATATGTGTGTTGGTTCCTCTTCTCTGTTTAAAACTTTCAACCAATGACTCTGGAATTTTTAAAATGAGCACCTAATATTAGCCAAGGAATGTAGATGTTCTTTCATCTGTGTGTGGTTACAAATAAAAGTTCTCCTTAAATCCATATCTTCCAAAGGTCAAATCCACGAACTGTGAGAATTTCTTACCAGGACATTACAGCTGTCACTTTCAAGGCACTGATCACCTGCCCTTCCTTAGTGTACTTTTCAGGTGGAAAATGTGAATGACAACAAGTTTGTAGCTGTACATTTTAAGCCCTGTGGAAGGAAGATCGATTCTTAGTACAGCATATTTCATCCTAATGCTGTAAAACGTTACAGAACATTTCATACACCAAAGAATGAATGTTTTCAGAAACTGACTTTGAATTTTGTATGGATGGTGTTGCCATAAGGAATTGTTAATGGTCATGTTCAAAGTGCACTCACATTTAGAGAAGGTTTAGCAGTGTTCTGGTACAAAACAATGAGAGCATTCTCAACAGTATTGAAATTTGATCAAACGTTAACAGTATTTTCACAAGACTCACAATCCAAGTTAAAATACAAATCTACTTGATTGTGTAATATTCATAGAATACTCCTTTTGTGAGCAAGGCATTAACATAGGCTAATATTTTCCTTCAGAATAATATTATTCTTGACACTGTTAACTTTGGTCATAAAATACAAAATGATATTTTTACAGTAATACTTAAGAAGAATATAAAGGTGTGAATTTCATAGATTTCTCTATCACATTGGAGACTAAACCCAGCAGTTAGTCTGTATTGAACAAGATTCATGTGAGTATGTCTATAAATTCTACCCAAGTGTACTGAAAAGTTCTGCAGCACATAATGGAATATTTTATGGTTCTTATGACATGTAAGATATTACTCTGGTCCTCAAGAGATATTCTATCAAGATTTTAGAAAATCATCCATTTATTCACTAAATAATTTTCAAGGGTACACTAGAGAAGTATCATTATCATATCAAAAATTAGCAAGTCTCTAAGTGACAAAATGGAAGTAAAAATCACTTATTATCAACAAGTATATAGTATGAACACATGCCAAAGTGCTTATTGTTACCCATAAAAAAGATCACAAAAGATAATCAAGCAAGTTGTGCTCTGCAGGTTAACTGACAAATCTTTACCCAACAAAATGCACTATAAAATTCAAGTAATATATAAAGATGTAGATGATATCACAAATTGTAGAGCAATACACTTATGTGCTTGTTACAGAAAACATACATGGCTCATTCAGTTATTAAAATCATTCACATAAAATGACTCATTGTTAAATAATGTAAAAAGAAAATGGAAAAAATATTGAGCTTTAGATAACATCCATAAAGATTATGATCAAATTATTTAAAAAAGAAATTCAATTAAGATAGAGTCTAGAAAATAAAAGCAGGAAAAAATAAAAGAGGAAAGAAATATATCAAATTCTGTATAGCAATAGTCACTTTAGTACATTTGTCAAAAAATTGGAAATATGAAAAACTTTTAAATTAGAGACTTGGTAAATTTAAAGGTTGTAAGTTAGCTATCAAATATATGCAGGGAATAATGCATCAGGGACTTCTAGGTAAGTTGTTTTGTTAGAATATATCATTAGTGAAGACTAAATTGACTTTTTTCTGGGGATGAGGTATTGGTTAGAGTTGGTGTGTTGAACTTAAACTGCTATCAAAGAACCTAGATGAAGAAGTCGAAGGAAGAATTAGTAAAGCTTGGAATTATCCATAGATTCTTAAGTGGCTGGAACACAGAGAATCTTGAAAAGAAAGAGGAAAGTGTTTGGGACAGTGACCGCATTCAGCACATAAGTGTCTTAGTAACAGGTACGTCCACACAAAAAATGAAAACCGGAAGTGAGTTGTCATGTAGTCAAATAAACTGAATACTTACTAGTACTGAACAAAAGACATTTTACAGAGAAGAAACCAAAATCAATGCCAAGGGTTGTTGGACTGTCAAATCACCCGAGGCCTTTGCATGTGTGCACACACATACACGTGTGTGCACATATGTATGCACACATATGTATGCACAAGCACACTTTGCTCATGAATATCCCCCAGGTAATTGATTGTTGGCACACATAAGATATTAGGGCTGATCTAATGTCAAATTGTTATGATCATATGACATCTTATACAGCAACTTCAAAATTATCAAATAGGATGTGTTAAATGACTTCGTGGAACAACTGAATGGAGAAACAGCCCAGTAGCGGCTGTGTTGCAGTTGGAGGCTGGTCCCCAGGCTCTCTGCACTGCAGGGTGATCATAGATGTGCCAATGTCGAGGACGGTGGGGAATATCTAGGAAGAGGGATTGGTATGTGTTCCTGATGCCACTGGCTTAGCTGCCTTTGGGGGGTAGGTAGAAGGGACCTCCGTGAAAGCTAAATTGACTTAAAATTGTCACAAGAGTGAGTTCGTTCCTGAATTATTTTCTTCCCTTCAGTTCTGATATGGTCTCTCCTTCCAGTCTTGCTTCCTTCATTCTCACCTACAGGAGATCCTCACAAGATGTATGTCATCACCATACAAGTGACTCTCTAAAACTCTCAGCTGAGTTAACCTACTTCCTGTATAAAGTGAGCCTGTCCTGGGTACTCTGAAACAGTGACAGAAGATGGACTAACACACTTGGTTTTATCTATGCAATAATAAAGTTCTAAGTATAAAATATAATTTACTGAAAATGTATCATTTTAGTTTATTGATTACCTCTAAATTACAAACGTTTCTATTTATATAATTTTGAAAACTTCAGAAACCTACAGCTACCTAACACATGAGAGTGAATATTTATGACTTCAGTGAAGAATTTAAAAAGTCTAAAAATATAATATACAACTAAACTGGAAGTAGAGTACATTTAATATCCATATAAATAAAATGAATTTTAGTTACCAAAAGCAATAAAATAGTATCATCACTAAAAACTTCATTATCCAAGTACTTGTACAAACATAGGTGTTTGAAGAGATTTATCTGAGAGAAGTCAGTTTTTTACTGATTATATCATAGGTGTGTAACATTGTGGGACTTAGCAGAGAGTGTTTCAGCCATTCTCTGTCACATTATCTGAGAATGAAAAGTGAGGTCATCTGTTATATTCTCATACTCTCCCAGTAAATTATCAACTTTTCTGAGTATCATGGCTCATAGGTTATTTTACCATATGATAGGGATGATATGAATCATGAACTGATATACACAGAGATCATACTCCTCTTAAATTGCATATATTTTCAAAAATGACTTACAATAAATATTTTATCACATTTCAAAGTTCTCAAATCACTCTGCCCTTCTAGTTTCAAAGATTTGATTTCTCAATGAGAAGTACTTAATAACAGGTTTATGTGAGGCCAAATATTAATGAGCATATTGCTAAGATAAATTATAAAGTAATATAGAAGTAATCCCCTGGAATAGAGGAATCATGCCTATGATCCTATTACCTAAGAAATGGAGGCAGGAGGATTAGGAGTTCAAGTCTAGACTGGGATACAAAAGAAGTTCAAGCCTGGCTGGACTACCAAGTTAGACCCTCTTATAAAACAAACAATAAAAACCTCTAATAACTAACAAGGTTACATGGTTCAATATGCTGTACAGAGCAGGGCAGTATGAAGAGCTATAGAATGCTATTAGTGATTGTGTGTGGACAATTAGCAAGATTCAGGACTGTCCTCACCAATCCAGGACACACGGTCATCCATCATGGCTATGCATTTTTTCATTTGAATAACTGCCAGTTTCACTTTGTATCACAGCATAGACTTACTTATATTAGTACTTCCCTTCCAAGAGCTGACTTATTTCTTGAAGAAACAATTTTTTCCCCTGCTTCTTTTGAGAGAAAAGGCTTCTCTGTATGTGTAGCCATATGTTTGTTTGTGTGTGTATACGTGGATTTTTTCACTTATTTTCTGGTAGGCAGTGCCTCTCTCTTGTTATGCTCTCTCAAGTCCAACTTCAAAGTCACACTTGTATATATTATTTACTTGGCACAAATCCAGTATTCTTAGACTAATGAAATGTGAAATCAAAACAGCATAAAAGGGTGAAACTGGAAGTAGAAGAGTTTAATGATGGCATTCAGAATTTAAATAAATATATGGGATTTAGGAAGTTAAGGAAATAAACTTTCTCATGTATTTTGGTGTTTATAAATGATAGAATATTAGTAATTGCAACTATTCTTTTATAAATAATGAAGTTACCCTTGGGTATCAATTATAACTTAATGAAGACATATGTAATAGTTAACTACCAAACATGTGTGTGAGTAGAAATTCCCTTAAAATATAATCGTTTTCCCACCAAAGAAAGACTAAGAACACTACAGCCAAGCAATACAGACACCATGTTAGTTATGCATTAATTGTCCAATAAAGAAAACTGATGTCAGGAAGCCACAAGTTGAATGGACTGCTAAGGGCATGGAATATTGACTTCAATTTGGACTTGTCTGTTGAATATCTTTAATAACTCATGAAAGCTGCAAGATGCAGAGTAGAGCTAATTTACAAATATTAAATAACTACACAATAGATGGCTAAAAGTACTGAGTGCTCACATTTGAAATAAAATTACTTCTTTTGGTTTGTTATTGGAATATAAAGCAATAGAATTCAAAATAAGTTTGCAACATATGACAAGCCTAAAAGAGGTGCTAGATTTGTTATTTAACTATGAATTTCCACTTATTCTTTGTTCTTGAGCCATCGGCTTCAGTGTGCTTTCTCTAGGAAGTCCTTGTCACCTTAGTCTATTGCCCATTCAGTAACAAATTTAAAACTGAATGTGTTACTTTCATACCCTTTTCCCTTGGTAATATTTTAGCCTGAAATTGAACCTCAGTTTAAGTATTTGAGCATTGTTGTCCTAGGATTAATTCTCCTGAAAGCATAACATTAAAATTATGTTTGGAATATATATAATTTTTAGCATTGCCATGGATGATCAAAGGAAGGAAAAGAAGAATTAGAGTTGAGGTGAGTTTAAATTTCATTCTAGCTAGATAAAACTTCATGCAAACAAAAAACTATTTTTATCATAAGTTCTTCCTCAATAAATTACAGCAATTAAATTTGGATCATGAATGAAAATGACAAAGATATCTATTTCTTCTATCTACAATTTACATAAGTATCATCTTTTAAAATTTATTTCATAAGTAACTGTGGCTAACAAGTACTTCTGTGCTACTTAAAATACTGTAATAAACAGTGACAACTAAATTTATGATACCACTAAGTATCTTGTAGTTCTAAAATCTTTACCAATGTTTAAATATTATGTATGAAAATATCATTGTTTCAGTGAAAGTTTCCATGGTTTTTAAACGATCTTTTCATTTTAAATATAGTAATATATTGATAACAAAATTGTTTCTAAGTATATTTAAACATTTTTTAAAAAACTCTTGATTACCACATCCCTATGAGGTAAAGCTGATTTAAACATTTACCTGAAGAGAATTAGAGCCCTGGACACGTCTGCCTTCACAGTTCACTGCAGGTGCCTTTACTGAGACTACAAAAGGATTTCAGGCTTCTGGGAAGGAGTTACAAACCTATCCTGCTCTGACACTGAGAAGTCTTTCTCTTGACTCAAACTACTGTATGCAAAACTTTACTAGAGCCATTGTTACACCAAATGCTTCTGAAACACGTGCTTCTATTGCTTTTAAAACTTTTTTGGTAAGGTCTTGTTGTGCGGTAGTGCCTCCAGCCTTTCTTACTTCCTTGATGAATCTCTTGGAAGGAATTTAGAAAGTGATCCAACACTGCTGAAGTTAGAGTGGGAGAGAATTTAATCTCTTCAATGTATCCTAATTAGCTACTTTAGTTTTAGACCCTGAAAATTGAATATACACTTGTCCGATAATTAATATTTCATTATTGTGTGCTCATGAGCTAAATTAGTATAAATAATTCTAGTGATACAAAACATGTTTGCTTAAAATAATTCATTGATAGATAACCTGAGGTCATATAAAAGGCCTTCAATATGTTTATTTTCAAAATCTTGTCAACAAACTTCTATTAAACCTTTTGGAACTGACATAGGTCATCGTGATTTAAAGCATCAAGTTGAATCACAACTGTACTTTGTGTTGAAATGTATATACATATTTTTCTTGCTTGTATTTTAAGTTCTTCTGAAGAATATCTTCTGTGAAGATACACATAAATTACTATTCTGTGATTAAACTGGATGTTTTATTACTTTCTTCCAAGTCCTCACGACAGTACATTGGGTTATGAAAAGCCTTCCAACACATTTTTTATTACAACATTTGTATTTCAACATAGTAAGAGCTGGCTTTGTGACTCAGTAGCTGCACCTGGGGGAATACAGGAAACAATCTTTGCATTTACCCACATTGTATGCAGCAAGGTATGTGCACATGTATAAAATTGTCAAACTGAGACTTTTTACCCACATAATACTCCAAGTAACAAGTTTGTCATGTATGTTTACTTGGGTATGATAGATGGTAAAATACACTCACACCATTCTTCTGTTATGTGAAAATATTTTGTGTTATACTGGGTGTACCTCATAGTAGCTATGCCCAAAGAAACCAGGAACGGAATTTAATACAATGGCACATGAAAAGCTACATCTGCAAGTCTTGGAGAAGGTCAAAGTGCACCATCATGTGACTCATGCATGGATGATGATCTGAAATTTTTTCTGCTCTAAGACACTTTCCATAGCCTTTGAAAGAACATGCTCCAGTTTTTTTTTTTTTTTTTACTAATTTCATGACATTTCCAAATACATACTCAGCTATAATGTGAATCCAAAATTACTATGATGATGAATGTCCATGTTGCAAGGTACAGGCTACAATAATAAATAAAGCAAACTTGTTTCAATTACCTATGAAATATTTCTAAGTTGATTTACAAATTAAACTAAATTTAAAGGAGACATGTAATCCATATTTTTTAAAAATGTCATAAGTGATATAGAATAAATAAATTTTGTACTAACATGAATTATTTTGAGCAGATATGTTATTTAATTAAATTATCTCTACACATTTGCTCACTAGGCTATTGACTAGGCATATGCTAAAAAGATATAAAAGATACAATTTTAATTTCTTAGCTAATTTATTTCAAAAAGATGCTGCACAGTAGTCAGTGGTAGAGACTGGAGGGTTTTTTTTTCATACTTTTCCATATCATATCTCTTATCTTTATGAAAAAACGGTGTGGGGGAAATATATATATTTATATATATAATATATGTTAATATAATATATCACTGTATATAATATATATTAATATATATATATATATATTTAAAGCAATTAATTTTTTTTTTGAGACAGGGTCTCGCTTTGTAGTTCAGGCTGGCTCTGAGCTCAGCCTCGAGCTCACATCATAACAATCCTCCTGCCTCTGCCTCCCGAGTGCTGGGATGACAGACGTGAGCCACCACGCCTGGCACTGTGGTATGTGGTACTGGTTGCTGCTGGGCATGAGTCTCCATGCTCATCATTGTATGTGGTCACCAGGGATCGAACCTGGGTCCTTGAACTTGCAAGACAGGCACCGGAACCACTGAGCCAAATCCCCAGCCCCATAAGCAAGTAATTTTTACCAGTTAATATATGCAGACCAGACCACATATTCTCTCAAAATCATTTTTGGAGTAAAAAAATCAATATTAATAAATATATTGTTGAAAAATGTATAAACATCATATAATGTAGTCAACTTTTTTTTTGAAAGTGAGGTTTGATTCAATAATTCAATTCAGAACTGAAAGAATAATTCAATAGTAGAGCAAATTCTTATCATGTATGAGGCCCTGGTGCTATCCCAAGTATCATAAAAATATTATTTTCCCTAATTTTATGTATGCCTTAAATTGATTGTTAATATATTTCATTTATTGTACACATAACTTTTGTGGGCTGAATATGCATCTATCAATTTAGTACTAAGTAAAATAATCCTTAAGACAATTACTTTGGAATATTAGAAAGGAGAGGAGATCATAGTGTGAATATAATCCCAGATTAAGTCACAAACAGAACAAGAACTAAAACATGTGTCTGAATGTATTATACTGTGACACTAGAAACTTCAAGGCAGCTGTGGCACCACTGAGCTAAATCCCTAGCTTATTGATAATAGACTATAATAGAAATAGAAGATAAGAGACATATGATACTAATAGCTTTTTATAGGTATTAATTCATGTTGTATTCTCATTATACAGCTAATACAAAAAATAAAGGGCTGATGGAAGAATCATATTTGGTAATTTGAATCTATACAATAATAACAGATTTTACTCAGTGTCTACAATCATCTTTAGATATCTACACTTTAAATTTAAAATGGACATGATTATATTAGAAGAAAGGTACAACTTTTCTGACTTTTTATGTCTGACTTTTTATTATGGGGTAATAAACTTCACTGCTTTGGATTTTATGAAGTATAACATGACTGAAGTTTTGTCACATTAAAGGTGGACATAAGCACAGATAATCCTAGCTCTTCAGAATCTGAGAAGACACAAATATCACACCTTAAGATTCTATTTTTGTATCATGTTTTCTGTATATGGAACTGAAGTAGTTGATGAGATGGAAATGACAACACATACAAAAAATAAACCCTCAACACAGTTTGCACTTTCTATTCAAGTGGTTAAGAAAGATTCAGGTTTACCATAACAGAAAGATTTTAGATAACAACTGCTGTACTTCAGAAAACAATATGAAAAACACAACAAAGTTATTTCATAGCCCCAGCTACACTGACTCAGGTCGACTAAGGTTGGTAGACTTCTGTTCATGCCACAAACAGCACAGTGTCCCAAAATTCTTGTCCACATGACAGAAAAGGCAAAACAGAGAGCTAGACTGTTGTCCTTACCAGGGGTAATGAAGGCGAATCCTTCTATGTACAGTGTCAGCTCAGATCATGAGAGAACTGGTCTCAGGTCCATGAAATGAAGTGATTTTACAGTCCACCTATTTCTCTTTTAACTGATGTCAAAGGTTACCCAATGGAACTTCAAGCTTTGATCACCATCTAATTACAGTACATCCATCCTTTAAACTATGCTATTGATTGGAAATACATGGTGAGTGGTAAAGTATTTAGAGCTTGCCAAACCAGCATGTTGGTGGCATAGATCTAGTGGCAAGTCAAAAATTATAAATTTATGCATGAATTAAAAAAACCACTAGTTAACTCCATGGATATCACTAAACCAAACACAGACACTTGTCATTGTTTACTAGTAGAAGAAATTCAGTTAAAGACATATGTAACTGAATAAAATAAGTGAGGCAAATCTCGACTTGAATGAAAAATTTAAAAAGTAAAAAATCAGTAAATATGCATATTAGTGGAAAATAGATGACAGAATATTTTGAAAAGATATTGAAGTAGTCGTTCTAAACATTCAGCAAGCAATTATGAATAAACTGGAAATATTCAAAAATAACTTCAACAAACAAATAGATTTCAGCATCAAAATAAAACATTTGTGCTAGAAATGATAGATACATTAGAATGGAGATGATAGAGAGAAAAATCAGTCAATTGAAACACAGAACATCAGCTATAGAATTGGGAAAACATGCGTAAAATAAATAGAAAAAAACAATGAAGAGAGCCTGAAGGTCTGGAGTTCTTATACAAGATCTAAAATGCAAGACTTCAAAGAGTCACAATGAAAGGAGAAAGTACTCAGAAAAATAACGGCTAAAAGTTTCTTACATTGACAAAGGATACAGATCTACTGGATCACTAACTAGGCCAGTTCCAAAGAGAAGAAAACTCAAAAAAGTCTAGAAATAAATGCACCACCACTGACTTTTTACAAGAACAATAAAAAAATCTCAACAGTAGCAAGAGAAACATTATTTTCAGTATGTGAGGAAACAGAAATGAGTGGATTTTCTCATTAGAAACCACAAAGAAAGTGTCAGAAGATGGAGGGAAGAGGAAGGGGAAAGAAAAAAGGGATTGAAAAGGGAATGTTGTCAGTACATGAACCAATTCCACTTAAGAAATGCAATCGTTATGTGTTACAAGCAGGTAATAATAATAATAATAATAATAATAATAATAATAATAATAATAATAAAAATGGAAGAGGAACCGATATAAAGTGATACAATATTTTTTCCAGTGAGAAAAAAATAACTTTAAACCTAGAACTCTATATTCAGTAAAAAATTACCATAAAATTAAGGAAAAATCAAGACATGTTTGGATGAAGGGAAATTTTTTTTTTTTTTTCAGCAACAGAATTACCAAACACAAATGCTTAAAGATGGAGCTCAAGCCAGAAAACGGACAAGTGAAATATCAGAATATCATGACAGGATGAACAAATCCCCGAAAGACACATACAAGTGTAAATATATAACATGACATTTCCCTAATTAGTTTTGTAAACTGTCTTAGTGGCTGAGTCAAAAAAAATATTATCTCATGTATTCTTAATTATATGTACAGGAAATAACAGAGAAACACAAATTGGGGTTAACAAAAAAAGTTCAGATTTTTGTGCTTTACATAAAATATATCATTAATAGACTGTAAAATTTGTATGATATAATAATTAGAGCAAAAATATAAAGCTGAAACAATCTCAAAGACATTATGAGTGTATCAATTGTGACTCTATATTAAATAATTCATAACACAAAAGAGAAAGAAACAGAATACAGAAAATCCAGATATAAAAAATAGCCTTAACATATTTCTAATATCTATAATTATGTTAAAATATCTAATTTAAATCCACTGGTAAGAAAAATATTTTGGCAAAGTATATTTTAAAATACATCCTCATTGTTGTATTGTAACTAGGGAATTCACCCTATTTATAATAATATGATGTGACTAAAAGTTTTTAAAAGGAAATCATTCTTCATGTAAACATTCATCAAAAATGGATGAATACATTAATATCATATATGGTGAACTTGGCAACATATTGTACAAAAGAAGAAAAGGACAGAAAATAAAGATCATGGGACATGCCACCAAGAACACAGACTAATCCATATTTGCATGCAACAAGTAATGGAACTTTAATATATGTAAAAACAAGTCTGATAAAAATGAAAGAAAATTCCTAATAAACATAGAAAAAAAAACCCTCTTCTTTTCAACTGTTGTTTGAACATGTAAATGGAAGAGCATTAACAATGTAAAGAACCAATAGGACCTACAGCATATCTATCAAGTGCTAAATGCAACACTGCTGGAATGAACGTCCTTTTCCAGTGATCATGAAACAGATAACAAGAAAGATCTTGTGCAAAAATGAGCCACACCTAATTGAAACTTAATTGTCACAATGGGATCTATTTATTAACAGTAACAGTAAAAACAGAGAGAGAGAAAAAAAAAAAAAAAAACCTCTACTTGCATAAAAATGAACAACACGTTTGTAACTAATTCAATGGCTGGAGCATTTTCAAGTACAAAGTAATCTAAAGTGAACTAAAATAAAAACACAACATACCAGAACCTGCTTAACATAGTTATGAGGAAAATTTGTGGCACTAACTGAATATAGTATAAAATGTTTAAGATATCAAATTGATCATGAAACTTCTCTCCTCAAAATAATTAGAAAAAGATAAACCCCAAACAAGTGAAAGAAGAAAGTTAACACACATATGAGGAGAAATAAACGAAATCTAAAATAGAAAAAATTAAAAAAATACTAATGGAAAAAGAGGACATTCTTTGAATAGATAAATATAACTGAAAACTAGCAAATTTGCCCAAGTGGAAGAGAAATGAAGAGAGAGAGACAGAAACAGAGCCAGAAGAGAGACAAAAAGACAAGTGAAGAATGAGAGAGGCAGAGGTAGAAATACAGGCCAAAAATTAAGAATGAGGTAGACCAATTATCATCATGAATGCATTGATGTTCCCTAGAGCAGATAGACATGAGAATGTCTCTAGGGAAATCCACTGAATAATTCTAAGCATATGCATTTGATACATGAGGAGAATGGACCAGTTCATTTAAAAGCACAGTATATATTATTAAACATTCCAAATAAAAGAAAACATTCAAACAAAGCACTAAAACTCCCCCCACCATGAAAGATCTCACAAACTAAATCATTTCAGAGTAGGAAATTAATAAATGCTCAGAAGTAGAGCTAATTCTACACAATTTTATTATATTAACATGTGCACAAAATAATTGCTGAACAACTAACAGGAAGAATGAATAAAAAAACATTTGCAACGCTCAGTGTTTGTGAATGTTGATGAGGCTAGGAGCAGGTAGGACTATTCTACACTGCTGTTAGAAACATGAAATGCCATAAACAGTTTTTAAATCAGTTTGGTTGTTTTTAAACAAACAAAAAATTGTAACTACTATTTAACTGAGACATTATATTCCTAGTCATTTGTACAAAAGGAGTATGGGGGGGGAATGAAAGCTTCCAAATTAATATTCATAGAAATTTCAGGTGTAACAGCTGAAAACTGAAAATTCCAGTTGTGCAGTATTGTTTAAATCATTAAACATGAGGTTACTTTATCCACATCAGGACAAAACTGAACTAAAAAAAAAAAAAAATAAAATAAAAAAAAAGTGACACCTGTCTCAAAAGAAAAAAAATAGTTAATAAAAATGCAGCAGAAAAAAATTATGTGAAGACCTGAAGTTTAGACCATGAAATCTATTCATAAGCAAGAAATAATTCCATTTTTAGAGTACTGAGGTAATTTTGAGAAAATGATTTTGAGCTTCTGGGCAAAACTTGGGGTTACATTTGACAAAATGTGAAAAGGAAAAAAATAGGAAAGGAAGAAATGAATAATGGCCTGCAGGCAAGTCTAAAGAAGTGATATATAGGAAAGAAAAGCAGGGGCCAGTGAGTTAGATGGGTCTGGGGAGTTAACTCAGTGGTTCCAGCGCCTGTCTTGCAAGTGCAAGGACCCGGGTTCGATCCCTGGTTAAGCACATAACATACTGGGCGTGGAGACTCACGCCCAGCAGCAACCAATACCACATACCATAGTGCTGGGAGTGGTGGCTCACGCCTGTAATCCCAGCACTCGGGAGGCAGAGGCAGAAGGACTGCTGTAACGTGAGTTTGAGGCTGAGCTCAGGGCCAGCCTGAACCACAAAGCAAGACCTTGTCTCAAAAAACCTAAAAAAAAAAAAAAAAAAAGCAATGTTACATAGATTAGATTACACGAGTTAGAAGTCATTTATGATGGAAAGCGATAGTGGGCCCAGTGAGGAGATAACTTGCACAATGGGGAAAATATTTTTGCACCACTTTCAGAGAAGAGACTTATTTCTATAGTAAACAGAGAACTCAAACTCAAACGCATAAATAAATGCAAATCAAAACAATCAAATCAAAGCAAGCAACCCAGGGAAGAGGGAGCAATCAATTAACAGACAACACAGAGCCAGCAAATACATAAGGACAATGATTAAACCCATTAATCAAAATATAAATGAAAATCAAATCACAATAAGTTATCATCTCTTTCTAATAAGAAGAGCTATTATCAAAATTATACAGATAGCATGGATGAGGACCGGAGATTTAGCTCAGTGGTTCCAGCACCTGTCTTTCAAGAGCAAGGACTCAGGTTCAATCCCCAGTAACCATATAGCATACTGGGCATGGAGTCTCATGGCCAGCAGCAACCAGTACCACGTACCACAGTGCTGGGCGTGGTGGCTCACGCATGTAATTCCAGCACTCGGGAGGCAGAGGCAGGAGAAATGTTGTGATGTGAGGTTGAGGCTGAGCTTAGGGCCAGCCTGAACTACAAAGCGAGACCCTGTCTCAAAAATAAATAAATAAATAAATAAATAAATAAATAAATAATAAAATACAATAAAAATTAAAAAAATATTTTCTGTAAGCAGTGATATGAATGTAAATATGAAGAGGATAGTGTAGATATTATGAAAAGCAATATGGAGATTTTTTTTTCCTGTATGGTAGCTCGGATTAGCCCTTGTAGTTGCAAGGCAGGTGCAGTACAATTTGTGTCAAATTCCTAACCCTAGTATGGAGATTATTCAAGAAATTTTTCAAAAGTAATAAAACTGCAATATAATTCAGGATTCCTACTGTTGGTTATATCATCTCAAAAACAAACAAACAAACAAAAAACCCCAAAAAACAAAGCAAAACAAAACAAAAAAAACCACTACTTACAGCAGGCAAGAAATGGAAAAACAAACAAACAAACAAACAAACAAACACCTGTGGGTTATTCAACTGACGAACAGGTAGAAGGCATTGGTTACAATATACAATGGAATGCAATTCAGTCATAAGAGAAGGAAATCTTTCATTTGCCACAGCATGAATACTACTGAAGATCGTCATCACGGCAAGTAAAATAACGCACAGATGGCAATATTACAGAAATACATTCATAAGTAAAATTTTAAAACATTGATTTTATAAAGATTTGGAATAATTTCCAAAGGCTTCAAAGACTAAGGTCAAGAATGACTAATGTCAAGAATGGCTAAAGTCAAAGATGGAAGATGAGTCAATGGCTATAAATTCACTTTAAATAGCATAATGAAATACTGTACACTACTGCACAGTAAGGCGACTACTGAAAACCGTGTGATGATGCATGTTGCAAAAAGTTAAAAGAAGGAATTTGCTGTTATCCTCATAAAGAAATGACTTGATCTAATAAGCTTGTAACAAGTTGATATATTATGACATAAATATGCATAATTATATTTTGTAAATGAGCTAAAATAGAATTTGAATAAAGAAAAATGTAGTATTTACATGCAATGGAGTTGTAGTCTGTCATAAGAAGGCAGACCTAAGTGATGTGTAGGAAACTAGTTGCACCTTGAGACCATACTACTAAGTGAAATAAACTACATACACAACCTTAAGTATTGCATGGCTTTGTTGATAAGAGAAAGAAAAATATAAAAAAGTGAGACAAAGGGAGATAAAATGAAAGATAAAATCGAGAAATTCCTTATTTCTTCACAATTATTGAATGGGAAGGTGATCGAGAATAGGTGGAAGAAAGAAAGGAGGGCAGGAAATAGGATTGAAAATGAATTGCAGTTTGTTATGTACTTGGACCAACTCCCCACAGTAAATGCAATCATAATGTAATAGAAACAGTAGTAATAAAAATACAAACTTAAAAAATGACAAGTAATGTAATTTCAAACACATAAATGGTATGCAGCATTACTACCTGTTTGAAAATGTATATTTAGGTATTTATAGTATTATATAATTAGGATCATGAAGGAAAAAAATTGCCCAAATGATAAGTGACAGAAGTGAGGGTACATAACATAATTTATAATTTTTCCTTGCATTTCAGACTTTTGATACTTTTTAGTTCAATAAAATAGTGAAGCATTCTGTGTCGACATATGCCAAGAAGCATATTCTGACTCTACTAGGACAGAACAGTACTATTTAAAAGACTTTAATACTATTAGTATCATTACTATTAGTACTATTTAAAAGACTTTAAGACCATTTCACTACATACTTCTAATACTAAATAAAGCCTATAATATTTTATTTCATGTGTTATTTGCTTCAATTAAAAATACCACACAATGGGGCCTGGGGAGTTAGCTCAGTGGTTCCGGCGCCTGTCTTGCAAGCTCAAGGACCCGGGTTCGATTCCCCGGTAACCACATAACAATACTGGGTGTGGAGACCCACACCCAGCAGCAACCAGGACCACATACCACAGTGCTGGGCGTGGTGGCTCATGCCTGTAATCCCAGCACTCGGGAGGCAGAGGCAGGAGGATTGTGATGTGAGTTTGAGGCTGAGCTCAGGGCCAGCCTGAACCACAAAGCGAGACCCTGTCTCAAAATAAATAAATAAATAAATAAATAAATAAATAAATAAAAATAAAAATAAAAATACCACACAATGCATTTGTATAGATAGATATAAATCTATACACACATGCATACACATATAAACACATATGCTTTTGAATAAACTGTAACATATTCATGAATATTGAGAGTGATAGAGACTCACATAGTCATAGATCTTGTTAAATTGTAACTTGGAAGCACATTCTCCATAATTTTTACACTTTTACCTTTCAAAAGCACTGTAAGCTGAGAATAGTTTTATATGTTTTATAAATATCTATTCTGTTGCTACAGGCAAATTCCAAAGTATAATAAGCATGTGGACCACAAATATTCCTTGTGCTTGCCATTAATGACACTAATAAAACACTTTATAATAAAAATTAATGAGTGCCTAGCTGCATAGTGACATATACTTACGTTTCTACATAAAATTAATGAAAGAGTATTCTTGAAGCAACTGCGAACTGGCACCGCAGTGTTGACATACAGCAAAATTCACTTTCAATCAGTGTGTTCGGCTTAGAACTACACTTCCGAGTGTGGATAATAAGGCCCATTATTATCAAGGCGAGTAAACAAAAGGTTGCTTTTACTGGGCCTGTCCTTACCAGTGCTTCTTTCTTCCATCTTAATTTGTCAAGTCCGAATTCTTAATAGGAAAGAGTTGTTTCAGTTGCTTTGAAGAAATTAAAGAACTGAAATAGGCCTCATTTTGCAAAAGATCAGCAGAGTAAATGTCTACGTGCCAAGGGGAGTGTCAAATCAAATCACCCTAGAAAGCAGCCCTCGAGAGTTTGGCTTTCATTAACCAGTAAGAACAAATGAATTCTTGTTCTTATCTGCAGCTTTGGTGTCGGTGTTCTGGAGTCTGGCACTACAAAGCGTGACCATATGCAACTCTGAGCATCTGACTTCAACACTTGATTTTCTGCCTCCCAAAAAGCTGGGGGCCCTGCCTTTGCTGATTTATCATTGAGGACCATCCGTGCACTGTTGCAATCAAATTGTCAGCTTGTGTGTGGTGGGGGGAAGGCTTCTTTATCTAGCCTTATATGAGTATCATTTATCAAAGTTCCATTTGAAGATTACATAGTCTCAAAAGTGTAATACTTTTATTCTCTGAAGAATGCTCACAACGGTTTAATGCACCTGGGTTGTGGAAACCCAAGTAATAGGCATCGTGCTGTATTGGAAGCCAATGCCCTCTCTGCCCTCAGGATATCACAAGCTATTCCGGATTTGATCTCTGGTGGGGGGAGGTTTGTGCCAGGGGCCTTACAGTGCTAACTTTGAAAACTGCCTTTACAAGGAAACTTTTCTCAGCTTTACCTGTCTACCCACATGTACATATTATATATCAATATGTATGTAAATGTAAGCTTCTCTCTTTCTCTCTCTCTCTCTCTCTCTCTCTCTGCCTCCCTCTCTCTCATCTTTGAATGATCTTTGAGATATTTAGCACAAAAATTAAAATGTATTTCTTGCCCATCATCAGTTATGGTATTGGTCTATTTTCATTCAAAATAGAAAATACCTGAAGTGAGTAACTTTGAAAAATAAAGGGCTATAAAGTTCTCATATTGGTCCCAATTTGTAGGGAAACTCTTGGCAATGGTCTTTTGGGCAGAGATCTGAAGCAATTTCCGGGCACAGTATGGCGGGAGACAGGAAGTGTTTCTGCCGAACTTGGTCCATTTTCATTCTATGGCTCTTGTTACGGTGATTGTCTATCCATGCTATGGTTAAGCTTCTGTGTCTCACTCATGTCATTTATCTTCATGGTTTCAGGGTTTATCTACTTTGTTTTTTACACTTCCTTTTTTCATGAAGCCACAAAATTCAATCAGAAGGACACTGGGATCATGAACTCATCACCTGATCTCTTCCCTAAAGGTCTTTGTCAATATACACCAATTGGATTAATTTTATATTTTCTGAATATCTCACAGCAGGGATTACGTGTCCACCAATGAATATCTTGTCCAAATTTTAGCTCACACAGAATCCCAACCATCCCATACTCTGTCACCCCTCTAGCTTCTTGGTACACAGGGAGACACATTAGGATATTGCTCAGCTGTACTGCTTGAAATAAATAGAGACAAAATGTATCACAGTCTAACTGTAGCATAAGAGGTCAAGAAAATGACTCTAAATATTCCCCCCCATAATTAGCTCAAAACAAATAAAATGAATATTTACTAATCTAAAGGTCAACATTAAAACAAGCCTTAGTCTATGAAACTAAAAAAAAGAGCTAGAGCACTGAAAATGGAGAATTAAATTATTACCTTTTAAAGCAATAAATTGCTCATTGAAAGCATCATTCTGTTCTTTGCTCTTTTATATTTCAATAGCCTTTTATGGGTCCATAGGAAAATGAAACTATTTCACGTATTTATTTTATATTGTCTCAGGACAGGCCTTTCATTCATACACCCCTCAAAACCCAGAATATCAAAATATGTCTAAAACTACTATTGCTTTAGGTTAGAGTAATATATGTCTTACAGCTACAATTAGAGAGACAAAAGGAAAATTTTAGATCAAAAACTCCCTCGCTGGTCTGGACAGAACAGTTTGTTTCTTACTTTTACACAATAAGCAAATTTGATATGCATTTCATAAGTACCAAATAAATAGACAACCCCAGAATATCATTTTAATGAGTGCAACTTTTCAGAGTAACCGCACATTTGGTATTCAGTGAAGCTTCCTGTGTGGAATCAGAGGCATGGAGACTTAAAAAGCACTTAAAAACCATCGCAGACAATGGAAAGTAAAAAGAGTTATTTAGGTTTGCTTGAAAGAGAAGCATAACAATATGCCTTCAAAAGGTTCTCCAAAGACATCAGTTTAGGATTCCTCTCATGGAGGCCAGGCAACACATTAAAAGGCAAAACTATCAGAAAGAATAGAAAAACTATCCTTTAAAAATAATAACCAAGTGTTCCACAAATGCATTTTTAGCTTTTTCTTAACGCATGATAATGTGCTTTGATTTAATGTTATTTATGAGTGCATGAAAAATACGCTTGTGAAGGTTAGAACTCCAGAAATATTTTATCCCATTTACTTGTGTCTGTATTTTTTTTTTCTCTGCTCAGTCAGCTTCAATGCAAAATTGTCAGTGGGAACTCAATAAATATAAATCAATGATGATGATTACAACGGCACTGAGATACACATATACAGGGTGAAAAATCACTTATTAAATCTGTATGCATTTTAACTTCAAATTTGTCTTTCAAAAGAACTTGAAATCGGATTTATTTTGGTTTTGTCTCTGCTTTATGTTGATGAAGAGTGGAGAAAGTGCAGACGCAGACTTTTGTATTGACATGCAGGATTTATTTATTAGGCGCATTCAGTGGGCAGCTCAAGGAGCTATCATTTTGATGTCCCCCACTGCATTCTGGGGCAATGAGCCCATGTAAAACTACCAACTCAATTATAACCTGAATTAATATTTTATACATTAAATTTCATAAGTTATACTTGGTTGCACAGAGTAACTGAATTAAAATATGATTTATAATTAAATTCTTATCAATCACCTTAAAACTGTAACCAGTCTGTATATTTGGACCTCTGTTCTCATTTAAAATCATGCAGTGATTTGTCAGGTAATAAGAGTAATCAGTTTTAGGCAGGAGACAATTGCTTGCTACAATACAATCACACTTGTAATTGATTGGTGATGGCATAATGATTTATCACTCGTAGTATGTGTGCCACATCTTAAAGCTTATACTGTGGTGCATTCAAACTCAAATTTAAAAGTGTTTTAATTAGGACATATTGCTACTGCATACATATGCTTCCTGTTTCTTGTCTCAAAATACAGAAATGAAAGAGGAATTATTTTTTCATTATAGTATAATTTGGTATACTGAAATTAAAAATATATTTGAAAAAAGTATATGTCTAATTTTTTTGTTTTGTTTTGTTTTTTGAGACAAGGTCTCACTTTTGTAGTTCAGGTTGGCCCTAAACTCTCTATGTAGCCCTGGAGAGCCTGGAACTCACTGCAATCTTCCTGCCTCTGCTTTTCAAGTGCTGGGATTACAACCTAAGCCACCATGCCCAGCACTGTAGAGTGTGGTATTGACTGGTGATAGGTGTGAATCACAACACCCAGCAATGTGATGTGTGTTTAACAGAGATCAAACGCAGGACTTTGCACTTGCGAGGCAGACACCAGAACCACAAAGCTAACTCCCTGGCCCTTTATTATTACACTTATAGTTTAAAATCATTCATGCTCTAAGAAAGTATTCTAGATGATGGGAATGAAAAGTTACTTATTTATATTAAAATTGTAATTATCAGAAAATATAGTGATTTTAATTTATTGTCTTTGACTATGAAATATTCATCTCTATGTAGATATCTAAATATATGACAAAAATCAGTAAATATTAAGTATGTAAAACAATGATACAAATTATGATATTTGCTGTAGGTTAATATACGTATTTACATTAGCATATAGTCAGGTTTTTGGTGGTCTATATTTTCAATGCCCACATGAGGGAAGAGTAAGAAAGCAACACTTAAATAAGAAGAGATGGAGTGTATCACCACAA
This sequence comes from Petromus typicus, assembly GCA_004026965.1. Classification (NCBI taxonomy): domain Eukaryota; kingdom Metazoa; phylum Chordata; class Mammalia; order Rodentia; family Petromuridae; genus Petromus; species Petromus typicus. The sequence continues at coordinate 22,376 of PVIR01002961.1, read as the reverse complement.
AATACTGGGAACTTTATGTCATTAAGATTTTTTTACTGTACTTTGCATTAAATTTCAAGAGGAGGAAAGATATACATAGACTCATATCAAAAAGCCTGCTTTAAATTTGGCTAAATTCCTGACATCCTTCAGTCTTTTGTTTCCACAGCCATAAATGTGAACATTAGTAATTTTCTTTCTTTAAAGGGTCATGAGTGCTCCCAAAGTGTGAAAAACAAAACAAAACAAACAAAACACCAACTTCCTGAACAATTTAATTTATCTAAAAGACTGAAGACTGAAACAAGACTGAAACATTTCATTCAACCATGAGATTAAATGGCATCTCCTCTGTCGCAGGGTTTTATGGTTCACAAAGTCTTTGTTTCCACATTATATAGCAGAACAGTCCAGTCACTATCAGATACAGTGCATGATGACAGCACAATAATGGAAACAACTCTAATGGAGGGATCTTTCTCAAAAAGTTGATCAGAAAGATGTAATGATGCAAATCCATTATAAAATTATCAGCACATCAAAAGTCAGTAGTTAGTTCTATAACCCAAATAACTTAAAAAACTACTTTTTTTTTTTTCTTTTTAGTTTGAAGGGGGCAGTTTGAGACAGGATCTTATTTTTTGTACTTCAGGCTGGACCTGAGCTCAGCCTTGAACTCAGAGCAATCTTCCCACCTCTGCTTCCTGAGTGCTGGTATTAAAGGTGTGAGCCACCATGCTCAGCAATGTGGTATGTGGTTCTGATTTCTGGTGGGTGTGAGTCTCAAAACTAGGAATTGTGGTATGTGCTTACTGAGGATAGAACCCCAGCATTTGCACTTGCAAGGCAGGTGCCGAAACCAGTGATAAATCCCTGGTTCCACATATTTTATTAAATATACTATATAATGTACAGTGTATATATAATGTATATATTGTATATAATGTATACAATATATAATATTATATTATATATTATCATATAATATATAATATGTAAATCATGATTGTTTTTACTAGCTAACCTAGATTTATATATCCTTATGTAATAAAAACTTCCGGGTTCATACTATGTTATTCATGAGATTCTATTGTAATCACTATAAGTCACTAGGCATTATAAAGAATAGTAAAAATCAGATGGTGGAAAACTCTGAAATGGTCAAGGCCATAAGTCCTCTTTATTGGATCTACTTCTATTTCTGCTTTAAGGAAAGTGCACCTAAGAACATTTCTACTTCATACTAAAATAAATTAAAAATAAAAATATGCTTACATATTTAATCTGGTCACTTAACTTTAAGAACCGAAGACTATTTTTGTATCTGTATTTTCAATGTGGTGGAATGTTAACAATAAACGAAGATCTATACGTAGTCATTTAAATGTCCTGTTTTTCTGATGTGTACTTAGCGAGGTAACATGCTGTGTCTCCTCTTTATTCTATATCTAAAAATGAGACTCACATCACTTAATTTATAATCAAATGTAACAGTTAATAGGAAAATTACAAGTCAGTTTACTTGGATCAGCACAAGCTCCACTTGATAAAGCATGGAGAGAAGAACATTATCTAAGTAGGAGGCCAACCCCAGAGACTCTGTACCAGGAAAATGCCATTCATAAAATAAGATGAGATTTCAAGCTCTAGGTAGTAATTCATTACCATTAAAAAACAAGGCACATGTCTGTGCCACAGAAAACAACTCACAAGAAAATAATAGTGATATATGGTTTTGCCAGCTGGGATACTTATCTGTTATGGGCAATCTCCAAGTATCACCTAGTATTCAACACAATACAGTAAGTTGTCCCTTTATTTACATTTAAATTATGTCAGAATATAATTTTGATGTTAGTATGTAAGTCACGGCAAAATAGCTTTAATTGCTTTAAAGTCTGTGTTCCTTGTATGTTGCATGGAAAATAAAAATTACAGTATGGAACAATAAAGCATAAAATTAGGAAGTATATTTGAAAATCTGACTTCTAAGAAGGAGAGTAGAGTCTGGATAGACAATACTATGATAAATGAATAATAAAGAATTTAACATTGATTTCATAGAGCACTATTTTTAAAAGCATTTTCTGAAAGTGATCAAGTTTTTATTGATATTAAGTTACATACTACACAAAACAAAATGAATGACTAAAATGTATTATATCATAAGCCTATACTTTCCAAAGTAGAATTTTGCCCTCCACTTTGATACACTTATTTCAGTTGTAATTCATCCCAAAACAGAGGTAATCACAAAGCATAGAGCCCAACAAGAGAAACAAATCAGATTATTAAGTGGACAAAAGAATGTTCAATTTGAACCTAAAAAGAAATAGGCACAAATAAATCTAATTGCAAAGAAGTTAATATCACACATATTATGTTGGAACATAATATTATTCAAGACATTAAATACAGTTAAGATAATTTTTTTATTTTTTTAATGTCAGTATTTAGAAACTGAGAAACACAAAATCCATGCTATTAATCAAGGAGGTATCTATTTCTGCAGGATTCTAATTTACCTGTTGGCTTTGTATATCATCAAACTACAAAAAATAACCACATTACCATTCTGGGCATCAAATGACACATAACATTGGATATGTGCTAGCAAGTGTCCTAGATAGAATTATAAAATATGACGTAGACATAAGCAAGAAAAGTTTTCTATTCACTTATGAAAAATTTCACCTGTAAATTTCTGTCAAACTCTGTATCCATACTGTATGTCATGACATTTTTCTTGTGCCAGTGCTGATACTGATCATATGAAAATGCAAAGGTTTAATACTTCAAAGTAATAAAAGCCTCAGGAGTGTGCACTGCATCTGCTTTACTCCAGTTCTGTACATATTCTCTCAGAGCCTAGTTTTGAAAATAATTTTCATACATGCAAGACAGCAAGAAAGTTTAAGTAAAATAAGTTATCTGAGAAATCTTGTACTCTTGTTCTTTCTAATTGTTAAATAAAAGCTACCACAACCTGGGGGTGCTGGTTTTTATTAAGTGGCCATTTCATTTCATTGTGCTTTTTTTCTCATTTTATTAGAAAAGACATCATTCTTTTAAAGGGCACAAAAGACCAGAGAACAATATTTTCTCTAGTTGACATAGACATTTAATACAATAGAAATGTCTAATTGATGTCATACAGGGTCAGATGGCTTTGTCCCCACACTCATAGACTCTTGGGAAATGAAAGGTCAACATGTAATAACTCCAAACCTACCAGGAAAGACTGTATCTTTCTCAAAACATACAAAGCAGCCATTTTGCATTATAAAACTAGCCAAACCAAAAAGTAACATTTTTTTCATGAACTATCAACAGTTTATTATTGTGTACTAAAATGGCAGTTTATTAAGAGGGGTACTGACTTAGAGATAAACTACATGTGTTTGTGTGTGTAAAAGAAAAGTGTGTTTTCCACTAAAAGTTGCAATTGCATTTTTAAAGATATTTCCATAAAACAGACTGACATCCATTGTACAATCTTAAGCATAATTTATGTAAAATAGTTATTCTTTTGAAGGATTATCAAGGCCTGGCTCTAGAAAAGAATAAAAGACTAGAAATTTCCAGTCTTTCCTTTTATCTCCCTATTATATCCAGAGTTCTAAAGGTCTATAAACTCACTTCTCTGCCTTACTCTTCTGAGTAATCTACTAAAAACCTTGGGTCACTTCCCTCTTCCTCTGAGAGAAACTGCATATTTAAAATCATCTTTACAGGAGCTAAATGACCTTGTCCTCAGATATGCACTTCAGAAATCTTACTAGTATGTTCCAAAAATATGTGTGTAGTGAATACCAATGGATTATAATGTTTTGATCTATTAGCTACCTGCTTAATCACTTGAAATTAGATTTATGTACTATAATGATAAAGCATAAGTGTATAATCTAAGAAAATTAGTCATGATGACTTAACTTATTGTGTTTGGAAATGGAGGTGAAAGAAAAAATTACAGGCTTAACTAGAAATATTTTTCTCAAATTCAACAGGGTCATACAATGTAGAGACCCATTAACTTATGTAGTTTCTATTATCCTACTTGTGACAAAGTAATAGACTCTAACTTGTGAGTGGGTGGAGGTTTCATATTGTTTTGTTTTTTATGTTACTGTTCTTTTGTTTCTAGTACACACTGTTCAATCATAATTGTTGAAGATGACTATATTTAGCACTTACAGTTTTTTAAATATTATTTCTATAAGAAATACCATATATATATATATATATATATGTGAGATAGTTGCATAATAAATTGTTTAACATATATTTGTTCAAAAACTACCTGATAGCTATATGAAGCCAATAAGTAATTTTAGGAGCCTTGTTTCCAGTCATAAACAATAAAAGAAAGTTTAAGATGTGCTAAATATCAAATCAAATATTTAGATGTGAAAACAATTTCTAATTTTGTTTAATCTTTATTGGTACATTAAAATACACATCATGATTGCACTCCATAATGGGGATTTGTACCAGTATAAGACACAACTTAATTCTCATTTTTTTCCATAGCCCTACCCACCCTACCATACCCCCATATACATAAAATTTGTTTCCTTACTTTTTTGTTACAATCTCAACATTTTCCCCCTTCACCCTATTTACATTGAGCATTTTCTATTTCACAATATATAACATACAATGCTAGGACTCATTTACATCTTTATTTTCTCATACCAGAGAAAAGATGAGATATGTACCTATCTGTGCCCTATTTATTCCACTTATGAGGATATCCTCAAGGTATGTCCATTTAAGTAGAAATGATTCAAACTTATCATTTTTTATGGCAGAGTAATACTCCATTCTGTAGAAGAACCACAGCTTTTTTATCCAGTCTCCAGCTGATGGACATTTGGGTTGTTTCCAAGATGTAGCAGTCACAAATTGGGCAGCTATAAACATGGGTACTAATTTTTTAAGCAACATTCTTATGCTCTAGGTGAAAGTTTCTGAGAACCACAGAAACAGACACATGATGTGGAAGAAGTTTGGGGCTATTTTTATCATAAAATATCTAGATTCGGTAAAATTTGTATTGTATTTATTGTTTGAATTTCAGGAATTATTGCATAGGATTTCTCCAAATGAAATAGGCAGAATAAGAAGTTATAAAATATTGCAAGAAATATTCAGTTCAATAATTTATAAATGGACTAGATTTTGAAGAAAAATACAAGCAAATTATAATGATTTTTGAAGACTAAGAATAAGAGAATGATGAATTTCAAAGAGATTTTCAAATGATGCTGAATAGTTAATATATTCCAGGCTCTGCGAATTATCATTAAATTTGGAAAGGTAAAACTGAACCAAATAAACAGTGATATACAGTGGAAAAATAATATCAGAAGATTCAATGCTACAAGACAGATAAGTAGATGGTAGATTAAACAACACAGACAATATTGAAGTAAAACATGTTGGCTCCCACACAGTAGATAAAAGACACAGATAGAATGAAACTCCTAGAAATCTTTAAAATTCTGAGATTAAGATAGAGACCGCATCTACAGAAGGCTGGATGGAGAAGAAAACCAGAAAATATGAAGCTTTGTGGAATGAGATGTCAGTGTGGTGGTCCACTTCCACGATGCCTCTGGGTCTCATGTTCATAAAACCCTGTCTGTCTGAGTGTTTGAGATTGCTTCTAACCAATTAAAATGGCACAGGTGACAGGATTTCATCACTCTGTCTCCGCAGACTAGAGATAGGGAGGAAGAAAGAGAAATAATAGGACTTCCATGCCGTGGATCACCCAGGTAAGTGCCTTCAGGAAAGCAATGGTCTCAGTTCTCCAGCTCCGGGGAGCTGAAACCTGCCAACCTCTGCTTGAGCTGAGAAGGTGACCTTGAGTTGAAGAAAGGAACAAATTTCTGCATGCTTTCATTAAAATCTTGTGCTTCCTGAGTGGAAGAAACTCCCCAAAGCCCCCGGACTTGTGGCACACGAGACATGTGACAGAATAAGTGTTTGTTGTTGTAAACTGTTACCGTTGTATTTACAGTTCAGAATTCAGCAGAATAATGATTGGAAAGCAATCTTGCTGTGATTTTGCCTGGGAGACAAAAGGACTGAGTAACAAAAAAAAAAAAACAAAAACAAAAAAAAACTATGCTGTTAGTCTAGGATTCAAATGTTCATTGCTATCAGTTTTACTTAAATCATTCGTGTACTGATGACCTTTACCAAACGTTAAAGGAAGTGGTATGACGCTTATCGTCTAAAACTGTGAAGGGTTGGTTCCATCACATTGATCTTCAAGGCATAGTTAGGGTTCAGATAAATATAGTTATGCACACATATGTTAGATCTTGAGAACTTCCTTGTTTGCTCTATTTTGTTTTAAAATAAATGAGCAAACATGTAAACTCAGGTTAAAGGTCAAAAGAAGAAATGATTCTTGAGAAAGATTATGAGAAAATACAACATTATAGGATAAGGAAAGCAAATTAATTTATATTGCTAGGAAAATGCAATCTAGCTTTAATTCATTATGAAAAGTTAAGATCATAGTTAGCTCATTTTAATGAATGCAATTCACAAGCTTCCAGCAGATTCTTGACTAGATGAGAAAACATATGAGAAGTTTATAAAAAGATAATATATCTGTTTCATGTCTTTAAATCACAGAGTGAAATATTAATTTATCATGGAGCAAAAATCCAGAAAAATGAACCTATCAGATTTTTTTTAAGAAGGAACTTCTAAAGATGGACGTGGGTGATTAGGGTAATAGGGTGTCTATCATCTATTTATGAATCTATCTATATCTATCATTTGTATTTTATATATATGTTATATATTCATATATCTATATCTATCTATATCTATATATCTATATATATAGATATATATGTATGTCATCTAGTCTCATGTCTCTCCAAATATCAGTATATGGATAATTTTATTTTTCAATCTAATGTCAACTAAAACAGCCATTAGATATTTGATGAATAAAAAAATTAAACTTCAAGTTCCACCTCCTGTTCTCTCCCTGGCAAAATCTTAACAATATCTTATGGCAATATTTTTCTTCCTTTCCTTCTTTTCTTCTCTTTCCAAATGGAGACTAAATAATTTAATTGGAAGAAAAAAAATGATGCTGATGGATTTTATCTGGTGAGGAAACTTGTTAAAGAAATAGTTAAGAGAGAGCTTTTATAAATGAATTAGTTTTGAAATCAAAGTTAACTTGGATTCAAGATCCACAATTTTTCCATGGAGATTTAATTACACTGGCTAGGAAATGTTTAGCATCCATTTAACTGTATTCATTTTGCTCTTGTGATGTTTATTGTGATCAATTTATCATAAGTTTATTTATGTCTATAATTTATTTTTTGAAAGAAAGAATATAAACTTTGATAATTTACATAGATATGTCAGGAGCTGAGCTTTAGATTTATAATCATACCATGGATAAATATCTTTCCTTGTCAAAATTGCTTCCAAAATACTATAATCAAAATATTTTATTTCAGAACTACAGATGAGATAAATTTCATAGAATAGCAGTGTATTTAGTCATATTAAATTTTTGTAAGTATTTGAAGAACAGATTGAATCCCAGCCCCCACTGTTCTTAGAAGTTGTGAGCAATGAATAAAGCAATTAAAGTCAACATTTGTGCATCTCTTAAAAAGTGTCACTGCCATGTCCATTAGCAGACATAGAAATATAACAAATCTGAACAAAACTGGAAGCCTTAGTGTTATATAAATAGAAATATATATGTTTTCCAGCTGAGAGAACTTAATTATAGTGAAGAAGATAAATTTCTCCCTCAGTTAATACATATGCAAGTGTACAATGTTTGTTACCTATGTTTGTATATGGAGAAGATATGTCACATCTACCACTGGTTTGTCTCTTTAATGAATGTATACATTGATATGAATATTGAAAAAAAATAAGCCTTAGTTTTGTTGTGAAGTTTATTTCTACAATTTTTAGAGCCCATGTCCAAAGGCTGCTGCATTTTCATATTCAAAGAAAAGGTGTCCAATAACAGGCCAAATTCATACAGGAGGATACATGAAAACAAAACAGAAAAAGGCTATTGGATTTATTCTACATTTGCACTAAATTTTGGCAAGAAACCATGCATTCTTTCTTTCAAACCTTGACTATGCTAGGTTGGGAATCTCAAGCGCTTCTTGTGATTGACTTCGCCTCCCTGTGCTGTTGCACAGTGACAGTGACTGTGACAGAGGCCAGTGGAGTAGGACAGAGAGGAGAAGCAAGAGCCAAGGGCCTGTGTGACCACAGAATAAAGTGTCACACCGAGGAAAATCATCTGAACAGTTTGGGGCCGCAAGATAGTGGTCTACAAAGGAATATATCACCCTTCCTTTAGTGTACTTTCTTCTAGTTATCTTATAAAAGAGATCAGGTTTCACTTCATTAAAGTAAACATGATACTGGTAATCAATATTTTCCATTTTAGTCAGTGTATTTTGTGCAAATAAAAATAATTTCCTCAATTCCCCAAAGATAGATTTTTAAAAAATTCTTTAAATTTGTGAGATTCTGCTTTGATTGACCGGTTATTGAAGCAAAAGATCTCTGTATGCATCTAAACATAATTTAGGCTTTGTGCTTTTTGTGTTCCTTTCCTGTAAATATCTTATGATAAATTCCTTAAATATTTTCTAGGTCAGAAGATAACTAATAAAATATTTATGAATATGTATTTTTATTATGAATTATATAGCTGTACTGTCATTCTGAAGATTTTAGGTCAATATCAATATAATTAACATTTAGTGATTCAATTCATATGGGATAGTATAAATGTATTCAGTGGCTGGAAAAGTAGCATGAAAATGTGATATAATCACTCATTATCATGAGTGATAAAATAACATGTATAGATGTGTTCTGAAGCTTCTCTGTAATGCTCTTGCCCTTTTATATTTTCTGCTCAATTCAGGAATTATTTACTAGTAAACCCTGTACTACATAATACTACATGTGAGAGAAAACATCAGGCTTTATTTCATCATTTTTGTGTGACCTTAGTTGACGTTTAACATATTGCGACTTTATTCAGAGACTGACACTCCACAATCAGATTGTCACTACAGTGTTAACCACGGGACCAATATGATGGCCTTTGGCCTTCGGCCTTTGGCAGCTTCATTCAAAGTGGGCAATTATTTTCACTTCTAATACTTTCTAGGAAACTTTCTCCACAGTGGTCTGTGACTCCTGGCTCAGTCCTGTGACTCTATTATTTTTGTTTCTTGTCTCAGGCTTATGGCCAGACGCAGCCCCTCCTGTCTCCAGACTGAGGCTGCCCCTCCACCACGCAGGGCAAGCAGCCAGTACTGAGAAGAGGCCTTTCTGCTCCTCACTGCACCAAGGGCACAGCCTGTCTGGGTGCCAAAGGAGTCAAAACTAGACTGCAAGACCTACATGGATTCACTGAGGCTTATTTCTTTCTCATCCTCAAAAAGCACTTTCTTGAAGCCTGAAACCCAAGGTCAGATGCTACTTCTTTTCAGTAACTCTCTCAGGTAGAAGTTAGGACTTTCCCCCTCAATGAAGCTATTGCATGATGTGTTTCATGAATATTCGTCCAAATCGAGTGGAGTTTACATCATTATCCATTCACACTGTCACTTAAGGATTGTAACACTGGGGAAACAGAGCTGATATTCAAAGTTTTCAAAGCTAGCATGGTGTTTAGAGAGAACAGCAACCAAAAAACAAACAAACAAACAATATGAACAAACAAAAAACACCTCATAATAGCACAGGAAAGCTCTGAAGTTTTCTTCAAACTTTGATTCACATTAATGGCACAGAAAGAAATATAGTTGACAGTATAGATCATATGTTTTGAGCCTTGTTTAATGAGCTATATGTAAAAACACCAAGGAGATGTAAATGAATTCTAGTATATATAGTCGTGAAATTTTAAAAAAACAATATTTAAAAGGAAATGGGGTGTAGGGGTAAGTAAAGAGTGGATAAACAATGTGATGGCAATAAAAAAGGAAAAACCTATAAGGGGCGGGGGTTTGTGGAGTGGGTAGGCAAATGGGAAAAAATGAGAATCAAATCATGTCATATCACATATTGGTACAAATTCTCAATGCTGAAAGTGACAATGATGAGTATATGTAATGTATCAATAAAGATTTGAATTAAAAATAAACACCAAGGAGAAAGGCTCATTAATTTTTATTCAAAATATTTGAGGAGAAAGCATGCATTTTAAAATAGGATTATCCATTATGAGAAAACTTTTATAATTCCTCTTTGTCTTCTGTCCATCTGTTGTTTCTTCCTCATGTGACTCCTATCGAAATGTAGAGAATGTGATGCTTTTTGTTCTGTTCAGGAGCAAAATTGTTTACCAAACATTCCCTTTACTAATAGAAACAACTCTGTTAAATGATCAGCAAGTCATATAAGCAAGTCATATACTCCCATTAGAAGTAGAACTTATTTTCTTAAAATCCTCTATTTTTTTTACTTAATATAACAATAGCTTTTTTTTAAATTTGCAATTTAGCAAGATCTTGATTCAAAATTTAAAAAAATAGAATTCTAAACAAGCCCCCAGGTTCAGTCACAGGGCTGAGGGAAGCAGGAGGGTTTAGACAGAGCACTCGAATGCCAAGAGCTCCAGTCACACGGCAGGAACTGAGGGTCAGCCAGTGGCGCTGTGCAAAGGCGCGGTGGCAGGACGAAGTTCGCCTGATCTCCTCCTTTGCCCTCAGATGCGGAGATTAGCTTTTTATTATAATTAGAAAATTGAAAACTATATTTGTATACTGACAATTACTTTCTATCATTCTGCATTAATTAGAGGACTTTTAAATTAGGGTTCATTTTTCACTTTTATAACTCAGAATAATTTCAGAAAGACACGACATTCAATTTGAAATAGTGAGTCAATATTTTGGTGAGATCCTTCCATAAACTGATAGCTTCCTGAAGCATGCAATCATTTTCAATATGTCATTTTAAAAATAGTTTTCCAATGTCCACCAAGGTAGAAATACAAGTATGAATAAACAAGAAAAATAAGAAATAATTGGCAGTAGCTGCAACAGAAAATAAAAGATCTTTCTCTCATGGGAATACTCTAACTAGACAATTTTGCAATTCTGCTGATATTAACTTATGCCATGATCACTCTTAGCTCAACAGAAATAACTATATTATGGCTTGTATTTTTTAAAAGAATAAAATAAATATAATACCTATATTTATTATTTACCTATGGAAACACATGTAGAAAACAAAGTTCCAATCAAAATGTCTTCTGAGTGTTCAGAAATCAATTTTAAACAATCCTCCAAGTTATTCTTCTCACCTGTTAAATTTTTCTGCATGAAAGCCTTTTCTCTCAAATAACCAACTGATGCTTACATTTGACCTTATTTTCATTTATTTATGTGTGCAGTTTATCTTGCAGAAAAAGTAATAATTTATGTTTTAAAATGCTTTTAAAACTGGAAGCTTTTTTTTTCTTTTTCTTTTTTTTTTTTTTTTTTTTTTGAGACAGGGTCTCGCTTTGTGGTTCAGGCTGGCCCTGAGCTCAGCCTCAAACTCACATCACAACAATCCTCCTGTCTCTGCCTCCCAAGTCCTGGGATTACAGACATGAGCCACCATGCCCGGCACTGTGGTATGTGGTACTGGTTGCTGCTGCGGTGAGTCTCCACGCCCAGTATTCTTACGTGGTAACCGGGGATCGAACCCGGGTCCTTGCGCTTGTAAGACAGGCCCCAGAACCACTGAGCTATATTCCCGGCCCTAAAACTGGAAGTTTTTAAGATCTGAAGCTCTTATAATTATTTAGGACAATAAATGTACAGTACTGTAATTATACTGCATATTTTACTTCGAGATGAAGAGACATCTGCCAAAGTTCTCATCACTCATGGAGCATCCAATATAAACACCTGGGTAAATCTGCTTTTTAATTTTGTTTATTAATTTATTGAATTTCTAATATACTCACTTGGGGCTTGCTGATATTTTTGTTTATATTATGTGTTAGATAAATGTATTATTTCTATGTGATAATGTTATTGTATGTAATATATATTAGTAATTCAGAGTATTGAGTTGCTATTAAAACTGATCAATCCATGCATAATAAGTAACTGTAAAAAACCCCTGAACTTCTGAACATGAGGGAAGAGCATCAACAAAATCCTGTGTAAGTTCTGAGAACAATGTAAACACACCTATAATTCAGGCTATTTACTATTATGGTTGTAATAAATAATATATTAGAAAATGATAGTTTTCTTGAAGTTAAATTCAAATAAGCAGTGTACTGAAACACTTATTAACCTAAATGTGAACCAGTTTATCTTTCCAACCTCACAGCATCATGTAGCAAAATTTTCAAAGTTGCAGAATATTATTATTCATTACTTAGTTCTTTGATATTTAGAAAACTTTACTACCCAATTTGTATAAATGTACAAGTAGATTATCTTGATTTTATTAAGTTGAATAAAAGTACATTTCTGAATATGTCTCTTGTTTAAGTTCTTGTAAGATAAGGTGCATTATTCATTTTTGGGTCATACCAAAAACTCTATTGAAACATTCCAGTTTCTTTTATTTAATTATCTGTTTACTTAATAATAAAATATTTACCAGTGGTTTGCTTCTTTAAGGAAATTCTTAGGCCCGTGATGGTGAATGTAGAGTGATCCTTTGTGAACTCACAGAATAATGCATTCTAAATATTATATTGTGCTTGTTTAATTTTGTGTCTCTTATCATTTAGTCATTGAAAATTATGGCTCTTTTAAAATCATGAATTTGTTCTTGTATATATTTCTGCATATGTCCAAGTATTTAATCGAAAGATATTTTGATTCATATCCTAATCCAGATATATCACCTTATTAGCCATAATGAAATACCCAAAGTGTGGAAAAAGTGGCATTTGAGAATGATTTGGTTAAAGGCAGAGCAAAGATCTACTCCTATATAATCAATTTTTATGTACTAGCATTTAGTGGCAAAGGAAAAACAGGTTCTTTGAAGTGATGTTGCTATAAATAATGTAAATATTTTTTTCTCATAAGAAGATATGCAAATAACTGCAGTAAAATAATATGAGAAAATGCCTAACATAATATGGAAATTCAACTCTACCATATCACCACAGTAGGAGCATTTACTATCATAAAGACCAAAACAAATACTGAGCATGAGGTCAAGGAGAATTCATAAAACATTTGTGACAACAGAAATTCATGTCGTCATAAAGGAAAAGAGTATATCGATTCCTCAAAAAATGAAAGAGAGGACCTCCACTTATTCAGTAATTTCTCTTTGGAGTATATAAACAAAAGAAAAGAAATCAGTATGTTGAAGAAATACCCATACTTTCTCTGATATTAAACTGCCTTATATACAATAAATAAGATATAGGATCAACTTTCACCACTATTAGTAGATGAATGGATATATAATACTATATATATATATATATTAGAATATATAATACTATATATATATATATATATATATATATATATATATATATATTAGTGGCTGCATATATAGATCCAGGCTTATATAAATTGGAATGTTATTCAACTTAAAAAATAATAAAATTCTATTATTTGTAATAACATGGTCAAGTCTGGAGTATGTTATGCTAAGTGAAATAACCTAGGCTAAGAAAAAAAAATGTTATATGAACTCATTCACATGTACAGAAAATTGAGTCAAGCTTAAAGAAAAAAAAAAATTATGGAATTGGACCATTTCCCGGTGTTCTCTAGACAAGAGACTACCACTGAGATATCTCCTAGCCCCAGCATGTTAATTGCTTTCTCAGCATCGCCACACAATATCCAAAAGCCACAACTTAAATAAAGACAATTTTTTTCAAGATAAATGTCTTTTCAGTCCACTGTCACTTGAGGAAAGCATGTTGACAGTCACAGTGGAAGAATAACTGCTTCACATTGGCAGCCAGAAGGCAAGGATGAAGGGCGAAGACAGAAAATGTGTCCAACATAGTCACAGGCTTGCTGACTTACCACTTTGGACTAAGCCACGCCTCCAGCGTTATATATAATTTCACATGTTTTGTGGCCTTTACATACTCCATAAAGCCCCATCTCTGAGCACTTGAGACTGTTCAGGGATTTTTATTTATATACCTTTACATTTCATCCCTCATCCCCCTAAGTCTCATGTGCATTCTGTTTTAAGCAAAAGGCATTTAGTCCACCTACAAATGTTCTCAAAATCTCATCAGTCCTAGCTTGCTGAAAAGTCCAAATCCAAAGCACCCTCTAAGATTTAAGATAAACTATTAGCAATGAGCTGTGTAAAAATGTAAAAGAAAGTTAAACATCTCTGATATATTGTGACATAACATAAAAATTTCAGGGAAGAATTAAGGTTCTGGAAAGGAATGGATGCACAGGAAAATTGAGAACAAACAGGACAAACAGTATGTGCCATAGTTTCATGGGCAGCACCCAAAGAAAACTATGGTGAGATGTGAACCCCAAAAGGCTTCCTCAGCTCTGCTGTGTGTCCTTGCTGAGAATTTTAGGCTTTGCAACTTCTTTCTTGGCTTCCTTTCTCACAGTGTCTGTCCTCCAATTGTCTATGCTTCTCCCTTCACTGACTTTTTAAGGTCTCCTTTACACATTCAGCTCCGTTCTCATCACTTTGCACAGTGCCTTCTCATCAGCGAAAACTTTATAGGTCCTTCATTCCTTTCTGGAAAAACTTCAAAATGATAAAATGGTGCGACTATTCAATATAAACCTGGATACAAGCAACAGGACTTCTTTATGCTACATCCTAAACATTGGGCTGCATTGAAATTTCCTCTGCTAGATGTGCTTATGTAATTTTGCAATTTTGTATATTGCTCTTAATTTCAGTCTGCAGTAAAGTCTCTGCAGATAAATGCAGATAAATTTTCAGCCAGATAGTAATATAGATAGCCTGTAGTACAATTGTCAATACTGTCTTTGTTTCCAGCTTAAACCTTCTAAGCTGATTCGTTACTGTCTGCTTTCTAACAACACAGAGGTCTTTTGGGCTCTAATTAGAATTTTCCATAGAGCTTGGCTTTCAGCAATCTAGGTGTGGTTCTCCATCTGACATCTCCAAACTTTTCCAAATTCCTCTCTTACACCAATCACAAAGGCTTCAATTCCATGGCTAGGGACAGTCTTAATAATGATCTCACTTCTCTGGCATCAAAATCTGTCCTAGTCACTGTTTTGTAACTGGGGCATAATATCCAACAGATGCAAGTTAAAGAAGGAAGAGTTTACTTTGGTTCAGCTTATTAAATTTCTCAGTTCAGACTCAGCTTGCTCTTAGTGGAAGGGCAGAATAAAGAAAAGATACTCCATGTAGCCAGGAAACAGAGAGTATAGGAAGGAATCAAGTCACACGAACACTGTCCCAACCCTGCCAACCCAGCCCCACCTCATAACATCTTATTTGACTTGAGTGCGTATGGTGTTATCAACTTCTAAAATCTCTGATTCTGAGTGCATGAGAATGAATATCTAGATACACAAAAAAATACCTAGTTAATAATAATTTATTTTACATCTCCAAATAGAACAAAAGGATTTTTTAAAAGTTCTGAACACAAAATATATAAGTATTTGAGGTAATTTTACATTAGTTATTCAAATTTGATTGTTGTGTGATGTATACATGCATGAGTACCTAGTGCTATTGGGTATCATTAAGAAAGATATTGCACATTCTCATTCTGAAAGACAGCAGAGTATAATAAAACAGTTCATTTTAAATAAAGATGCTGGGTTGAGTGTAGTATATAAGCCAAATTTTGTTTAAAAACTAGTAACTCAAGAAATGTTCATTATCCTTTAATTGTTTTTATTAGGACTTTATAACATTAGGGATATTCCTAGGTGACTATTTCAGTTTCCTAAAGGCAAACTATATTCTGATTTCTGATGCTGTGAAAGCACATTTACATAAGAACATTATTACTGTATAATGACCTAATCTCCCACTGGCAGTAAATTACCCACAAAAAGGAAGATATCACCCACCTTATTTCTATTTTGAAATGCAAATTTGTTTTGTAATGACAGTCATTATGATGTCCAAATGGGTAGTCATCTAAAATCATTTACCATAATGAAATTAATCATAGTCAAAATGAATCTCCTAATATAAATCATCATTCTATTTAAGGGTTTCTATGGTCAGGAGACACAGCATGGTACACGTTTTAAATAAGGACGATTAGAATAAGACAGCTACTATGTGAGTCCAAGTCCTGTTGGGTATCTTAAGTGATGAAGTAATCTGATTAAACTTCAGTGTTTCAGCCTCTCCTTTTATACTATAGTGATGTTACATACTCTGGTGACCTTGGTCATGATAATAAAATAATCCAAGTGACAGCTATTTGGAAATTATTAATCATTATATAATCGACATTCATTTGCTTTGGTTAGTGGTTAAATTATAGAGAACAAAGGAAAGCATTTTGATAATATTTTAATAAACATTTCTTTCACTGCTATTTGAGATTATATTTTCCTTCAGTGGAATTGGAGAGGGCTGTCTCTGAAGCTGCACCTCATCAGCTCAATAGAATGTGTAACAATATCCTTGAGCTGTTTTGTGTTCTTTTCTCCTGGATATTCCCTCACATTATATAAATACCTGTGACCAACATGGACGGTGACATCTGGACATCTCAATGGTCATTGCTCAATGCCCAAACCAATAGCATGCAATTCCATCATTCTGTTAAGAGTTTTCTAATTCTTGTGCTTTGTTTTCATATTTTATTTGAATTTTTAAGGATGCAATTGTGGCAAATGGCAACTTCTTACAACTGCTGATTGCAGACTTCCATCACTAGAAGTAGGTGATGGTGGGTAGGGCCACAGGAGACAGGTTAAGACTTTGAGTTTTCTGAACAGCTGGCATGCATGTGTTGAAAATGATTTTCTTCCTTATTTTTTCACATAGATTCTTGTTTTTCCTCACTTAATTTCAAGGGGATTCTCATAACATGACTCATATTTGCCTCTGATGGTCCAAGGGCCAGTGTTCTAAATGCCAAATCCAGGGGTGAGGTTACACTCAGACAAGGTCTGGTTGAAGGAACAGTGCTGTCCAGGACTCAGGTGTTTCTGTCATTACTTCTGCTTCTTTGACTTTTCTTTGTGACTGATTGGCCATGTGCTAAACATTTCAGTATTTATAACTTTTCCACCTTTCACCTTTGTATTTATTCCTAACTTAATTCTGTTTCCTTTCAAATAATTTATGTATCCCACATACTCCAAACTGTAAAAATTTGATATGTGGTGTTTCTCATGAATTTCTGTAGCATAAGTGCATGTCCTTAAGCAGACTTCAACTCTAAACAAATAATTGCTTTTTTTATCATAAAATTAGAAAAATTATGTACATAAGGTAGATAAGCCTAACAAAAAAAAATACAGATGAAGCTTTCAAATTATGCAGGTTGGAGGCTTTATTTATGTATGTATTTTGCAGTTTATATGTATTTTCATTGGGGTAAAATGCTATCAACAGTTTTGAAGATCTCTTTTTATACTGTGTGGACATATGTGTTTGTATTTAAAATATTTAAAGTAAATACAAGTTACAGGATTATAAGTGAAGAATAATTTGATTACCTGGAAATATGCTAATATTTTAGTCAGTAATTAATTTGAGCCATTTAGAAAACATTTACTGTTTTCTTTTAGAAGGTTATAAATTTGTTCCTATAAATTATAGTGCTTAATCACAGAAAGATATGGCATACAGATTAACTTGAAGAATATGTAAATTATAGATTTTGAGCAGATTTCAGTGAATCCACTCACTGTTACTATGTAGAAAATAGTGCTTAAACATAAGCTCATTTATTTCTAAAAATAGTTATATATTTCCTCAAATACTTAATTATTTTAATTCAATTTTATGTGTTTGTTTTGTGTACATAAAATGCTGTTCATAAAACATGACAATGTAAGGGTGTTGGTCACTTTAAGAAAGTGTTTCTATTCAAATAATTATAGTGCTCCAAAGACATTTCACACACCCATTCTCCTAAAAAGTATGGGTGAGGACAAGTTTAGCATCCAACTACTGCAGTGCATCTACTAGAAATAGATTCTTTGGTTTGAGGAAATGATTTTTGAGCTAAAGTTTATCTCATACAGAACTGCAGTACACATCGGTCTCCTCCCAGTCATTTGATTCTGACCCTCAGTGTACTGCATCACTGAACAGTTTTCAAGTTTATTTCTCCACAACTTCCATTTGATCTCAGTATGAAGCCCGCATGCCAGGGCCTTTCAGGTCGCTCTGCTGCAGAAACACCTGGCTCTTTCACAGGGCTCCGCCTCCAGTGTTTCTATTAATCCTGAGAAGGAAGCAGATGGCAAACTGGTTCTCTTCTGTGACATAGTAGCCATTAATGGTAAGGAGAACTTGATTTTATTTCCCAGTTTTGTGGGTAAATGTACAATGCTGTCTTTTGTCATGTTTTTTTTTTTGTTTGTTTGTTTTTTGTTTTGTTTTGTTTTACTTTCATTGGTATTCCTCACAGGGCTTATAAACTCAACAAGAAAGTGAACTGTTTTTGTCAGAATTCAACTTTTTCTCTCCTCCATACTTTTATTGGCAGAAAAAAATTTCTACATTGTAATATCTTTTCCTTTCCTTTTATTTCACTGTTTTACAATTCTCATTATCACCATGTTTCTCAATACTAGGCAGTGCATAAGAAAAAAAAGTGTCAGTAATATGAAAGAAACAGAAATCATGACAAATAATGAATCTAACCTTAGTAACAAAAGCTAGTAGATAAGAATGAATTCAATTTTATTGTGAGCACATACCAGGTATAAAATAATTCAGCCACCTGAAAAATTAAAGGGGTGACTAGATGAAAGAGAGAAAAACAGACAGACAGACAGACAGAGACACACACATATAACACACAGAGAAACAGAAAAAAAAAAGATACAGACACACACACAAACACATGCAGCAGCAGAGAGAGAGAGAATGAGAAAGATAGACAGAGACAGACAGACAAACTGAGAGAGAGTAAGATGCTAAATTTTCAAACACATAGAATGTCTAAGCGTACTATACCAAACACTTCAATAGTATTGCATCTGTCAAATATTTTAATGAATTTTTATCTTTAAAGTGACATCTTAATTCCCAAATAGACAATGGGACCATCATTTTATATCACACTTGGCTTAATGGTAATATAAAATATTTTTCTTTCTCCAGAGAATCAATTGCCTTATTGTCTGAAGTGAAAGAGTCTGTGGGGAATTCTACCTCAGAGGTAGCATCTGGCATGGAAGCTAGTAGTGGAGAGAGGTAATCTCTGTCAAGCGTGTACACACTACCACTGTCATTGTGAGGGCTTAAGTCACAGAACTACAGAATGAACCCACAACTTACAATACCTCATGCACATTAAAAAACTAGATAAAAGGGTCAGAGAGTTAGCTCAGTGGTTCTGATGCCTGTCTTGCAAGCGCAAGGACCCGGGTTCGATCCCGGTAGCCACATACAATACTGGGTGTGGAGACTCACACCAGAAGCAACCAGTACCACATACCTCAATGCTGGGCGTGGTGGCTCATGCCTGTAATCCCAGCACTTGGGAGGCAGAGGCAGGAAGATTGCTGTGATGTGAGTTTGAGGCTGAGCTCAGGGCCAGCCTGAACCACAAAGCGAGACCCTGTCTCAAAAAACCTAAAAAAAAAAAAAAAAAAACCTAGATAAAAATATTCTTGCCCTTGTGGAATATTATATATATACACACACATACATACATACATACACACATTATATATGTGTATATGATATATAATACATATGAGATATATATGTGATATACATGTGATATATATGCAAAATATATGCAATAAATATACCATGTATATAACATTTTTCTTATTAGTCCAGTGAAAATAAAGTTAAGACATCTTTTTTTTTTGTAAGAATCTTTATGGTTTATGGCTTGTACACTGCATAGTTAGTACTTAATGAACACTAAGTAATAATTATTATTTTTTTCTATTATTTGAGTATAAAATTTTGTTTTCTATTTTCACAAAATAAAGCATTGTGTTACTTTGGTTCAGCAGAGAAAATAACTTGCTCCAGAAATAAGTGAAGCTTAAAATACAATTTCAGAAAATTGGCAACAACTCTTTTACCCTCACTAAAGACTAAGATCCGGCTGGACAATTCTTTGCCTTCAACCTCAGCACCTTTCAGGCTTACAGTAAGCCATCCAGTTCTCCAGAACAATGTTGCAGCCTGTAGGAAGGACAGAATGATGAGACTTTTGATCCTGACTCTTTCAGGGATGTTGAATATTCTACTGCCTGTGTTCACGGTGCCACATTAGACGTCACTGCACAAAGGACACTCTCCATAAACATAGCCTTCTGATTTGGGCTCTCAGAATTGAGGTTCTCTGGGCATGAACTGCAGTTCTGGCTTCTGGAAAGTGATGCATTCTAACACAGAGGCAAAACACCCACAGGCCAACTGCTTGACCCTTTACCATTTGTTAATACAGTTAAGAGCAGAGGCCAAGTCTGTGATCGCTGTGTCAGAAAAACTGACTGAATTACTGAAAGCCACATGGGGTAGATGAGTTCTGCTTCTATTACAAACTGCATTACATCAGATGTCTCAGGACTTTAATAATTGAATATTTGTAAGACCAAAAGTAGTTTAACAAATACTAACAGTAATACAAGTGCTAATGATACTAATAGTTTGATCAATAGTAACGATCATCATCCTATCCATCAGACAGACTGTAGGACATGAATGAGCAACTATACCTGTATAATTATGCAGCACTAAGGATGCTATTATAGACAACATTGACTATTCAGGAATATGTTTAAGAGAAATTTTAAGTTCACTTTAAATGTGGGAAGTTCCATCCAAAACGGAATTTCTGTGTTACTTAAATGAAGACACCTCATCACAGGAGACTATGAACTCAACCCCACTGTCTTTACTCCCATACTTTAATATTTTTCTCTTTTTAGTTTCTTCCCAGTTCCCTACACATGATCTGAAGTATATGCACTCCATCTGAGTGAGTAACATTTCAAAGAATTGTGAAGACATAGAACTTCCCAGCTTCGAGGGTTTTGACTTTTGCATTGACCTTTTCCAGCACGTTGTACTACACATGAATGGATTCTTTTAAAAAGAGCTCAAAGTGGGCAATCAACCTCAGCACGACTTTCGACTGTCGAGCGTTCTGCAGTGAACACCATGTTTTATGTTCAGCTTTCATGTGATGCTAATTCCCCAGTTTAGAGATTCTTGCACAAGATATTTTCAAGAAATTACATTTTTTTAAAATCTTTATTGGTACATTAAATACATACATCATGATTGCACTCCATAATGGGGATTTGTACCAGTATAAGACACAACTTAATTCTCATTTTTCCCATAGCCCTACCCACCCTACCACCCCCCATATACATAAAATTTGTTTCCTTACTTTTTTGTTACAATCTCAGCATTGTCCCCTTTCCCCTTATTTTACATTGAGCATTTTCTATTTCACAATATATAACATACGCTAGGACTCATTTACATCTTCATTTTCTCATACATTTTTAACATTTAAGTAATTTTTTTCTAAACAGATGTGAAACTAATAATAATACCCTTTTTTGTAAGGTTTTCTTTGGTTAAGTTTTGACTACAACTAGCCAATCAGAAGAAGTTCTGTCATAAATCTGGAAATCATATAATCACAGGAGAGGATTGTAATAAGAATTGGGTAAATAACACTGAACATGTGAATGGTATACTTCACAAAATTGGGATTAAAAGAGGTTTTTCTGGATTGAGGATAGTTAAAATGTTTATTAATCCAAAACAAATGTCTACTATGCCATTACAAGTGCATATATAATAAGTCAAAATAAAGGGCTGTCATCACTGAACATCATTAGTTTCAGGAGTCCATTATGAAAACTAGTTCCAGTGTCCATCTTGGTATAATTGCCAACTAAGAAGGCCTTGAATTGATTGGTAATAGTTATCATGTATTCCTTTCTGTAAAGTTTTTTTTTTTTTTTTTTTTTTTTTTAGGTTTTTTTTTTTTTAGGTTTTTGGAGACAGGGTCTCATTTGTGGTTCAGGCTGGCCCTGAGCTCAGCCTCCAACTCACATCACAATCCTCCTGCCTCTGCCTCCCGAGTGCTGGGATTACAGGCGTGAGCCACCACGCCCAGCACTGTGGTATGTGGTACTGGTTGCTGCTGGGTGTGGGTCTCCACACCCAGTATTGTTATGTGGTTACCGGGGAATCGAACCCGGGCCCTTGCA
>PVIR01002960.1:0-94790 GCA_004026965.1 Petromus typicus | reverse complement strand
AAAAAAAAAAAAAAGAGTGCAAAATGATAGAACCTTTGCCAGGGTGCCACGTAGACTCCCCACGTCTCTCTTCTCTTACAGGGAAATTTTATTGTAACATCTAATAATTTATTTTTCAATTTGAAAATAGTCAATTACTAAGATAACCGATTTCCTGAGCTTTGAGTTACTTCATCACATTTACTAAACTACAAACTATAGAGTTTACATACCTTAAATTTGTATGAAATTGTTTTAACAGCCATAACAGTTTTGAGGAGATTCTAATTTAGAGCTTTCATTATTTACAGTAAAATTTTGACAAATGTTCAGTTTCTAAAACACCAAACATCACAGGTGTTTTGGCCTTATCAGTGCATTTAATATTCAGTGAAGTATATTTTATAACCAAGAATCACAATTGCACGAACTCCATATATTGCTTATAGATATGAAAATTTTCCGAGGAAAAGTCTGGACCAACCATATTAATAGTAATGCTGAAATTTGATTACTAATTTTTAGAAATGTAAATATTAAGATACTCTGAGTCATTTCTAAAAGGAGAAGATGCCTAATATTCAAAATGTTTTTTTGTTTTTTATTTTTTGTTTTTTTTTTTTTGTTTTTTTTTGAGACAGGGTCTTGCTTTTGTGGTTCAGGCTGGCCCTGAGCTCAGCCTCAAACTCACATCACAGCAATCCTCCTGCCTCTGCCTCCCGAGTGCTGGTATTATAGGCGTGAGCCACCACGCCCCGCCCTGTGGTAGGTGGTGCTGATTGCTGGTGGGCGTGAGTTTCCACACCCAGTATTATATGTGGTTAACCAGGGATGGAATGTGGGTCCTTGTGCTTGCAAGACAGGCACCGGAACCACTGAGCTAAATCCTCGGCCCAAAATGTTTTCAAGAGCATTGAAAAAATAGAAATAAATAGGTTCCTGAAGTAAAGTTTTCATGTATGACATGAAAAAATTAATGTTACCAAAAAAGCCAGATTAAGATGTATAGTTTTCTCTGGGTAAACTCTAGAGATTTAAGAAATATGAAATAGGTAATGTCATTCTGCTAATTAGCTCCCATCTAGTAACTGATGTATAAAAAGTGGTTATGTCAATATGGTAGCGATATGCAGACACATTCAACATGAAAAGTGAGAACTGTCCAAAGCATTAGATAGAAAAGGATAGGACTACTCAAGAGAGCAGGTTATTATCACATTTTTCTTGTTATTTATTCAGTAGAATTTAAATCACTATATGATTTTTAATTCTCAATAAAATGAACATTTACTAAAATACTGTTCCTTAAAACAAAGGGAAACATAGTCATGTACAGCTTCCCTGAAGTCTGTAAAAACAGTTAAAGCTACCCAATCTAATAAGATTTTCCATTAACTTCATAAACACTTACAGGAAAGAAATGTTTTGGTAAATTTAGCACATTGATTTTTGGCAAATTGGCTTCTGGCATACTACTGTTTTGTATGTTGTTTATTTCAACGTATTGATTTGTAGCAGTTGGGCTTTCTTCTGATATGTGAAGCCCTGAGTGAACAAACTGGGTCATCAAAGGCTCATTTAAGAAAAAAATAAATTTGTACGAAGTGCCAGCAGCTGCCCTTAGGAAACTGAGTACACCAGGGCGACTGAGACAGGCGTCACCATAAGCTCAGGACAGTGCCGTCTGCCAGGGAGCCTGGACATTAAATAGAACTTCAATAATTACGTAGCTAGAGTTGTGTTAAGTGCTTAAAGATGGTAGGAAATGAGTGGGCAGGAGAAGGGGCTGGTAGTAGACCGGTCATTGACTTGCCTTTTAATTAAAAAGTTTGCAAAGTAGAACATGTAGTTTCTTCCTCTGAAACAGACTGGACTGCACGGTCTGCACTGTGCATGGTGGGTGATGTGGTGGGCAGCAGCAACCCGTGCAGATGGAGGGCAGGGGCTGACACCTTTAAAGTCTCTAGTGCTCACCTCCTGCGAGGGACCTGGATGTCTCTCACATTTCATGATGGTGACATCCTAAACCTCCTCTGTTTCTATCTTTAAGCTTCCTGTAGGCTCTTCTTTCCCTACTGCATGCTGCTCTTGCTACCATGGGCCCTTCTGCCGCTGAAGCTGGTCTCTCTAGTTCTTTTCCCTTCTTTTCTCTTTACATTTCTTCTCGCAGGTCTCTGTCACTTTCCAACCTTCTCGGGCCTCTGAGAGAACATGCTGGCTAGTCATGACATCCCTGAGCATCTCCAAAAGCCTCTGATACTTGTTCCTGTGGTGTTTTGTGGCTGAAATTTCCTGGGAAATAATGTTAAATTGTTGTGATGTTTTAGAGCTTTGCTTTCAGGATTTTTAGAAATACAAGTTTTGCTGGAGTCTAGATTTGTGGTCACTAATGCTTTACCCTAAAGACAGTGGAGGATGAATTATTTTATATTTAAGAAAAGCTCTGAATATGTAGAATTCAAGAAAGATAAAGTACCAGAGAATAGATATATAGATATAGATGATATAAAGAGACAGAAGTAGAGATATATATCATTGCTTTGTTTTAGAAATCAGGGATAATGCCTTAAGATTAAAAAAAAATACTCTTACTTGTAATTTTTATGAGAAAGTTCAGACTTCAGAAGAACTGAGCTGCTGTAATGAAGGACACAGACCTAGCTTTATTTTGTTTTGTTTTTAATTGGAAAACATTTGTTTCCTAGGGCTACTGAAAATTTATCACAAATTGGCTGACCTAAAACAAGAATTTATTCTTTCACAGTCTGGGATCCCAGAAGTTCGACATCAGTTTCACTGGTTCAAAATGAAGCAGTCAGTCGAGGCAGGCTCTTCTCAAAGCTCCTGGGAAGAATTCATGCTTTGCCTCTTCCAGCTCCAGAAAGCAGCCTGCACCCTTGCCATGTGGAGGCCTCACTCCAGTGTCTGTCCCTCTGCCTCTGCACAGAATTACTCTCTGCCTGTCATAGAGGAACACCTGTGATGTCATCTGGGACCCACCAGGACAATCTAGGACAGTGTCTTCATCTGAAGATCTCTAACTTAATCAGTTTGGGAAAACATTTTTTTCCCTAATAACATAATGCATACCTAGCATTCCCAAGGATTCACAGTTGTTATCTTTGGGCCCATTATACAGTAGCTATAATGTTTCATTGAGGTTTACAGCTTCATATATTAAAGTAAGGGTATTCTGTTGTTCTTGTGGGTTTCAGGGGGTAAGTAGTTGTGTGTCCCCCTGACTGTCCTACATGATGTGTTTGATCATCAGAATAAGGTTCTAGTGTTGCACTTTCAGGTGCATGCATACAAAACAACTGACTGGAGCTAGACACAGTGGTGCATGCCAGTAATTCCCAGCTTGAGCCCAACCTGGGCAACCTTGCAAGATCCTGCTAACCTAAAAGAAAGGCTGTAGGATGTAGCTCACTGCAGAGGCCCTGGGATCAATCTCCAGTACTGAAATTGAAAACAAAACAAACCTGATTGGAAAATACAGAGCCCTCAATAAATATCACTGGGTGCTACATTCTTGGGTTAATGCATAGAAAAACAAACTAGAATTCCAAAACAGAAAACATGAAGATGTTAGGTGGATGGAAAATTCATGGTCAAATTATAGTTATATATTAGGATAAAATTAAATTTTAAAACATGTTTTAAATTTCCATTTAATGTGAATACTCTGGATACTTCTATAGAAATCACAGTAAATTCCTCACTCAAAGTCAAGGAGATTCTAGTGATAATCTTCAAGTGATTGATGTCATTATGAGATTTTTAATATTTCTTTTCCTGTTTTCATGATTTTTTCTACATTAAGCATATATTACACATGTAAAAATTGATTGAAATAATTATTTACATTGGGCTATCTACTTTACCAGTTCCTTTTAAAGGCTTCTGAGAAAATTTTATTTACAACATGATAATATCCCATTTGAGTTTCATAAAGGATAAATTTAAGAATGTAGATTTTAAAAATAATCTTTCACCTCCAGGGATTTATCCTATGTTGCCTTGTGGCCAAGAATAAATTCAGTTTCTCTAAAATCAGCAGAATAAGTTCTTTCTAGGAAGATGACTCTTCATTATAAAACCTGATTCTGAGTCACTATTTTTGCTGTCTCCTCAGTCATCACCTAATCAGCAGCCAACTTGCATTCACTGAAGCAGAATCTTTCAGAATGTTAATGGTATCACTAGGAAGTCCTCAGTCTACCAGTCTTCATCATCATTCTAAGACCTGACATTTTGTTATGGAACATGGAAATGAATACAAGGAAGTTAATTGATTTGTTTTCCAGTTTTTGTTGTTAAAATGGCAGAGATTGGGCATGTAGGGGTGTTGACAGCCCCCCACAACAAAGACTTATATTAGCTCAAATGTCAATAATGCTCATGAGAAGTGCTGGCATAGACCAGAGCAAGAGCACCTGTCCTTCTCTTGAATCTTATAGGTCTTGTGAGCTCTTTTCCCAGTGAAGTACACAAAGCTACAGACTTTACAAAACACAAATTCAGACCAAAGGAAACCATTCCATTCCAAGGATCAAAATTCACTCCTCCTCTTGGCAAACTTTGCACAGCAAATGTTTTTCATGTCATCTCATCTAGAATGAGGAAAATGTCTTGCTGTCTGGATCTTAAGGATTTCTATGAAGCCTTGGAATTATTCCTCAGGGAAAATAATTAGACAGAAATTAGGACAGTAGAAATACTTCCAAGAGTACACTTGGGCTTTGCCTCCATCTGAATTTTCTCTTTATATCTCTAGTAAAAATCTTTTTTTAATAATTTAAGGGTGGTGTTGTGGTGTGCTCAGTAAATTCAATTATGAAATAATGCCAGCACTTAACATAATGGCCCACATAAAAATCACTTAATAAGAATTTGTTGAATGAATGCCTTTAATTGTACTGCTTAGAATTTCATGTTCAGTAGTAGATTATAAGCTCTAGTTACCTAGAAGTCCCCTCACACTCTCAGAATTATTCTGCCTCTGGACTTCTGCTTTACTTTTTCCACTGGTTTTATTTTTATCTTCTGAGGATTTATTTTTCACTCATTTAATTTATTTACCAATTAGTTATTTCTTATGCAAATACTGGTAGCATTAGCAGAAAGGCATGAGATCTTTCAGGAATGAGAAAGCAAGATTGGAGTCAAGGCAATATAGAATTTAATTATAAGGTTGAGAATTGCTGAATGCTATAGAAATTACTCTTAGAAAAGATCAAAATAGAATTCCAGTCATAGAGAATTTGTGTGAAATAATATACATTCCTCTAATGTGATGAGATTTATTTTTCATTCATTATTCAGGCATATTTTGAGCATCTGGTATGTGTTCAGGGTAGAAAGATAAATAAAATGATGTGTATATCATCAAGAAGATCATGGCACGGTGAAGAGAACTGATCAGTAAACAAACCTAGGGGTATTTGATAAGTGCCATTCAAAGGATTACAGAGCCATTATTGACTTTGGAGAATGAAAGGGTGATGAAGGCCAGGTTTCCTGAGGGATAAGCACTGAATTTAATGTTAAAACAATTGACAGTGAGACCTGAGAAGAAACTGAGCAGGTGTTCCAGACACAGAGAACAGTTGCTGAGGGTCACGGAGTTCACTGGGGCTAGGAGGGAGGGGAACTGTTGCACGGGAAAGGCGCGGAGACAGTGGTACACAAAGCACTAGACACCGAGCACAGAGCTGCTTATCAATGGGCTGTGTGCATCCTGGTAGAGGGTTTGGACAGAGCTGAGAGCTTTGGTGGGCAATGGAGTACTCAGCAGCCACCAAATAAATAACATAACTGAATGTCCTAGAAAATTTGGGCTGAAGACACAGACCTTAGAATATTACAGTGTTTTTTAAAAAGTTGTATTTGAAAATTCAGGAAATCTGTTTAAACAAGTAGGAGTCAGGCTGTGACAGAATTTGAGTGTGGGGAGTCTTTTGTCTCCAAAGTAATGTCATTCTAATACCACGTGTACAATATCCTAAATGAGAAAAAGACCTGAGGTGTAAGAACAAGATATGCAAATGTTACTTCATTATTGGGAACCAGGTCTTAGAAGAGCCATTGAAGCAGAAATGAAAGGATGAACAGAAGCCTTTTGGAAAGAAAAAAACAATAGTATAAAAGTGATAGGTAAGTGCTTACAATTCTGTAAACTTAGCTAAATGAAAGCATAATTGTCCCGGGGTCAAATAGGCAGATGTAGTTCGAGAGAAATAACATGAGTTGTGTTTAGCACATTATGTTTTAAATACACTGAAGCAAAAAAAAAAAAAATCAGATTCTCCTTCCCCTTCTTTTGTATGGTAGAAAATAAAAAACAGAAACAAAGCGTACATATATAGGGTATAGGGAGTTGAAGGGAGGGCAGGGGAATAGGAAAAAAATAGGAATGAAAATATGTCATGTGGGGCCGGGAATTTAGCCCAGTGGTTCTGGTATCTGCCTTGCAAGCACAAGGACCCAGGTTCAATCCCTGGTAACCACACACAACGATACCAGGCATGGTGTCTCACGCCCACCGGCAACCACAGTGCCAGGTGTGGTAGTTCACACCTGTAAACCCAGCACTCAGGAGGCAGAGGCAGGAGGATTTCTGAGTTCGGAGCTTAGTTCAGGACCAGCCTGAACTACAAAGCATGACTCTGTCTCAAAAAAAAAAAAAAAAAAAAAAAAAAAAAGAGTATTTGTGTGTGTGATTAAAGGGACCAGAAACTTTCAAGCAGTGTTCCGTTGGCAGGTTTCTTGTTACCAGGACTGGATTCTCTATTCTTTGTGGGCCTGTTGGGGAAAGTGGCACAGAGGCTGAGGCTCAGGAGCCCCACTTTCCTGTGACCAGGGTGAGACCAGAAGCCACAAATCTCCATTTCCTTGTGGGCCAGATAGGACATGACTGTTGCATGGGGAAGAGCCTCCAGAAACACAACCTACTTATCTACGGACACTGAATAAGTGCAATAGTAGTTCTGGAACGTAGACAGAGACATTAAGTGTGTTCCTCTGCCCAGTCCACCATGTTGAAAAAGTACTCACTAGAAGAGTGAGGGAATCCTGTTAATCACAGCCATCGGTGAGTTGGGTGAGTCAGTTCCACCTGCAAGATTTTGGACTCTTACAGAGTTCAAGCCTGTAAGAGTGCTTTGAGCTTAACTCACCCACTGTAATCAGAACCTAGACAAGGGATGATGGTTGTCTCTCTGTGACTAATCAGCTTCGGTCTGTGGGCTACTGCCAATACTATCCACAAAAGATAACAACAGATTCACACCGTGAAGGACTCTTTTGGTCATTTTTAGCTATTTTGTTTTGTTTTTGGTTATTGTTATTGTTGCTGTTATTCTTTTTTTTCTTCTTCTTTTTTCTGACCTCTTTTTTTATTTCTCTGTCCTGCTATTGCTGAATCTGTTCAATTTCACATTTTTTTTTCTCATCTCAACTGCTCTGATTTTTATAGAGAAGGAAAATAGTCTTCTGTTACCTGGTGCTGCTCTTGTTCTTTCTCGTCTGTTCTCCAGTTGTTTTTTCATCCTCCCCAGTCCTCCAGACAGAATCAGCACCTAGAAGTTAAAGGGTTTCACCAATGAAGACAAGTGATAATGACTGACCAACTAGGTAAGGAGACAAGGGAAAAGCGTGCATATTCCAGAAAGGAGACAAGAGATGTGTGTGAAAACTCAGACAACGAGGGTAGCCAGGATGCACATGTTGCTTGAGAGGTCACGCTGAAAATACTCAGCCACGAACCATTGCAGTTGCTTTGATAAATCATCTCTGAATTTGCAAAGGCGTGAAATGAAGTCTAAATGGAACAATGAAGAAAAGAGACCAGTCAAGAAGTTAATGCTGTGGTCTAGGAAAGAATGAAAAGGACCTAACTAAGGGAGAGAATGAAGAAGAGGAGACAGATATTATACAGATGTAGGTGGTAAAATTGACAGAATGTGATGGCTAATTGAATGTGCAAATAAATAGTCTGGGTAGCTAGAATGGCACACTTCGGGGATCCCAGTGGCATGTGGGTATGTCAGATCTAACTCTGAGATGCATATATGATCACATCTTGTGTTGAATGGTGAGCCTGGCTCTTGCAGCACTATGCTCTTCTAATTGTCTATGTTACATTTTGAGAAGTAACATTAATGCTTTCATGTCACTAGGGAGCTAATCATAGCCATTTTCATGATTGTAAAACTGAACTGCCACTGTGAGAGGGTAATCATGGCAGTTCACATAGGAGCTTTTCCTGGAAGATGATGTCACTGTTTGAGGACAAAGTCATTTCTGTCAAGGCCATTCCATGAGGCCAGTGTCTTGAAAATCATTATACAACTTTGGTTCTCGAATTTTCAGCCACCTAAAGGTTCACTGAATATGAGATCCTCTGTTCATTCTACCTATAAATATGTTGAATTTATGGACACGAACTATTCACAAATGGAAAATAGATGAATAATTAGAAAGATAGATGGATGGACCCAGATGAGTTAGTAGCTTAGATAGATAAAAGCCAGATGGATATAAATAATGTAGCAATTAGCATTCTGTATCTATAAGTATATTAAAAATTTTAAACAAAAATAGTTACAGTGATTGAGTAAAAACATAAACCTAACTTTGTCCCATATAGGCTACATACAAAGCACCATATTAATGCTTTCATGTTAGCCCCCAAAAGACAAAGGTGGAGAATCATTTGCCTTTCAACCTTTATGCATATCATAGTACTTGTCAAGGGCTAGTGTTCTCTAAATACCTACTCAGTAATTAGCACATTATTTTTCTTAAGTCTAGTGCAATGTCTATAAGATAGATATTGTCATCTCATAGATGTACAACTATGTACAAGTTGTACATAATTCTTGTACAACTCAGAAGTAATAAAGAAACCAGAATTATCACAGAAGCCTGTCTGATCCAGAGGCAGATTTTCTTTTCCTCTGCTCTTAGAGAAAGCTCTTTGAAGTTACTGTCTGATCCTACTTGAGCTTCTGTAGAATTTCTAGTTGGGAACTGAGACAGCTTTTGACACCATGGGAAAGTTTCATCACCACTGGCATCCAACATGTTTGTGCCAATTCCAACATGTCATGTCTCCATCTTGAGAAGCAGCAGCACATAGTTCAAGCTGAGATGGGCTACAGACCACCAGTTTCAAAACATGACAACTTTCATGGCCCCAGCCTTCAACATGCTCAATAAGCTCAGACCTGTACCTTCTATAGAGAAAGCAGAACCTCTTCACCCACAGACCACCAGACCATGTTCAGATAACCATGAACATGATCATTGATTTAGTAGGACCCAATTACACTGCAAAAAGAGTGAAATGGAGCAGAAGATTGGCATTTGGAGGAAGAACTTTTAAGTAATAAAAAATAAATAATCCCAACTGAACCTTGAGGTGTTTAATCAGGCCTATGTGAAGACTGCTAAGAGAAGAGTTTTAGAGGATATGTTCTTTCTCTATGAATCCCAGGCCATTAGTATTATGCTGCCAGATGTTCCAGAATGTACTCAGTCTTCGTTCAACTAATATAATGTACTACAGAAATTTTGTCTTTAGGAAGAAAATCACAACATTTAGTACTCTTTTGAAAATGACAGAGCCGCTGTATCAGCACTATCGAGTCAGAATCCAATCCATTTACTTAAAAGATCTGTCACTCAGATGCAGTTTAAGTCCCTTCTAGGCGGTCTTTTATTTTTTCCTTCTTTCGTATGTGTAAAGAGATGGGATTCTCCCACCCTGCCCCTCTCATGTCTTTCGAAACCTGGAACCAGGCTGATTACAGACCTTTCTTGCGATAAAGAGACAGCAGAATGTGTTACAGAAGAAGAAAGAGGCTTAACTCTGAATTCTTTTCTTGTAATGGCTAATTTTTCTCCTTATACCTTTCCAGAAAGGTGGCAAGGTGAAATCTACTTAGTGTATATTTAATTGCAACTTTCAGAAGACTGAAAAAGTAAGACTTCAGAGAATCCTCAGTCACAATTCAAAATGTTTGGAAAAGTACAATATGAAGTGTATTGTCAGAGGAGGGGGAAAAAATGGAATTTTGAATAATCTGCCTGGTCTACTGATTACACTCTGTAACAAAGAAGATATACCAACTCTGATTTCAGCCTATGATTTCTATTCATCTGGCATCCTTTCATTTTAATCAGGATCTTTCTTGGTAGCCATAGAGTTTATTGTCTAAGGAAAAGTAAAGAGCATTTTGTTCTTTTGTAAAGTGGTGGCCTCAGATGCAAGTAATTTGATTGTAATCTTTGTCTATCACACTCCAAAGGCAGATTAATGTCTTTACTCAGAACAGCTTCTTAAAGCACAGTTAAAAGTGTGCAAGGGTGTACATGTGCAGCATTGTATACCAACATGTACATGTGTGAATGTTTATTCACAATGGGGTACATGATAAAGTCATATGAATTATAAAAATCAATTGCTCAGCTATTAGATAACAATTGAACTTATTTAATTTTACATGGAAAGTACTTTTAAAATACTACTGGAATTTTCAGTATATTTCAATTAATTTTTTCAATTCAGTTGAATTAATTACCATAGTTTTGTAAGAGTAATATTTGTTTTAATTCAGAAAAATACATCAGTTACACAACTCACCAAATAGGAGTCTGGAAGCCATGCATTAAGGTGTTTAACCATGCTACCCAAAAACCCGATCCACAGCCCTGAACTCCTCTATATCTGGGGCATCTGGACTTCAGTGCTCCCTAGATTCTGAGAAGCCCACCACAAACAACCAGAGCTGCTGGTTTCCTTGCTAGCAGTAAAACAGGGTTATGGAGTGGTTGGGAGAATTGAGGCAAATGAATTAACTCATATTCTTACATTTTAAAAGGATGTATAAAACCTATGGTCTTTTGTTCCATAGCTTGTTGAGAGAGGTACAGGTCTTAAGGACAAGGAGGACTTTGTGAAACCCTCTAGGCAGCAATCCAAAACAAAGCAAATACATCACCGCAGATAGGCTTTAAAACATCTCATTTTATTGGGAAGAATTTCATAATCACCTTGTAAAAGGGAGCTCAATAATACAGATTTCTATTTTTAGGAACATTTGATTCTCCAAAAGTAGTGGGCATTCATTTACAGTGTCAGGTTCCTTGGGAGACACAGGTGGCACCTGAATGATACCATAGCACTGATGACTGATAGGAACTTGTAACCTCACTACATTCACATGCAGCCCACGTACAAACCTCTGTCTGTCATTCTACAACCCTTTGTTACTTATTACATCTGTGAGGTGGGAAGCTCTTAGGAGGCAGGTACCATAGTTCAGTTCATTTAGATCTCTTTCTGCAATCTTTTTGACATTACAAATCCTCAAGGAGTAATTACTGACCACATTGTGCATATTGATGATCAAAAAGAGTGAATTCAAAGTATTCTTGTACAATGCATTACTATCATGGAGCAGATATTCTGTTCTCTACTTGTGCATCTGCTAATCTGAGTGAAATTTTCCCCAGGACCATAGATGAATTTGAGCTGATACCATATAGATCTACAAAGGCAGTATAGTGTCCACCTGAGTTTTACAAAATGCTGTCTGTTGAGAACTTGCTATCATCTATAAATGGAATGACTGGGTCTTTCATCTGCTCTCATAGGAATTAACATTGCATAACCCATTTTCTCATTCAAAATTTGGGAGAACCAAATGAAATCACGAATAAAAAAGTGTTCTGAGGGGGGTGGTATGAATGTGGTAGACTTCATATTGTTATTATTGCTAAAATCGCAGGACATTTTGAACCATTCTGGGATTTTCAATCATGAACCCCATTGGAGAAGGACCCATCAAACTCAATAGCATCAAGGAGGAGGGGGCATGAAACTTAACGTGGCTCTAGGATCCTTACATCTGTCTGGGAGAAACTTATGTGAGTGGACAGATGACCTCACAACCAGCTAGCACTGGAGTATAAATATATGGCCTGGGTTACTGGCCAGCAGATTTCCAAACCAAAAGGAACAAACTTTAGAACAAAAATTTCTCATTTGCCTCCCAGTAAATGTCTTCATGCCTTGTTTAATCTTTCTGGGTAATTTCTGTGGATATCTAGAGAAGTTGTGAGCTTATATGTTACAGTAATGGGCCTTTATACTGGAGCCTAGCAGCTGGAACCTCTTTATGATCAGTAAGATATCCCCATTTCCTTGAAGTCTATTCAAGAGTCATTCTAATCATCAGTTTCCTGCTGGATTTATTCTAAAACTCTAATCAGTTGTGTAGTTTCCTGAGCTGATTCCTCTTCTGGAAATACTACAAGGCTTTCCAGAACAGTCTCCATATATTTTAATATTTTAATTTTTCCTTCTTCGATCAAGAATCTCTGAAAATTCCTTTGACAAGGCCAGAAGGAAAAAGAAAAATGCTTATTCACAAAGTTATATTTCTAAGTCTGCAATGAGA
This sequence comes from Petromus typicus, assembly GCA_004026965.1. Classification (NCBI taxonomy): domain Eukaryota; kingdom Metazoa; phylum Chordata; class Mammalia; order Rodentia; family Petromuridae; genus Petromus; species Petromus typicus. Next base: position 82,344 of record PVIR01002960.1, on the reverse strand, counting down.
TTTTTCAGGACAACTGGAGCAAATAACTCAACCTTCCAGGAGTGTGCACTCTGGTGTTAAATCTCTCCACTGCCTCTCACACTCTCTGTAATGTGGTTTGGGACTATTTCTCCCAAAGTGCTTTTGCCATGAAGTAAAAATAGCTTTGGCTGCCCGCTAAATAGAGTTCTTACAAAGAGATTTTCATTATTCATTGCTCACTTTTCTCCAGAGCTGCCCACCAGAGATCTCAGAAGCTTTCACACGTAGGTTCTTCTGGGCCTGACCTTCTGAGATTGTGGGAAGAAGTTGAGAAAGTAGGACTGTCCTGGCAATGTCATGCCCTGCTTTACAGACTGAATGCAGAGGGTGCACTGCAGGGAGACTCTGGCCTGAGTTATACCACAGCTCATGGTATGGAGTTAAATTCAATAATCATTTTAATACTAGGAATAAAGTTCAAAATTGTTAAACATTATCCTCTGTAAAACCCAAGGACATTATGTTGTACCCAGCAAAGAAACTGGATACTTACTGGAAATATTGCAAGTGCCTTTTTGATATTTTGTGCTGAACAGAAGTCCATTTCTAGAGGTTATAGAAATGTGATTAAGATATACATTTTTAATTGACACCTGGTACAATGTGACTCTCATTTATCTCTTATGGTTTAGTTCATTTAATCTACTTTGCTTTCCACATGAGCAGAAAGTGCACTAGCTACAAATTTATATCAGTTGGGCCTCTTTCTGGGTACATGGTATTTACACTAAACTATTCACATTTGAGTTATCCTATCTTCCACAGTTTACTTCTTCCCTTGATCTAACCTGTCCCCTATGCATAGAAATGTGAAAGACATAGTTCTTACCCTTCATGAACTCATAGATCACTTTTTAGAAGAGACACACAGACACTTTTTTATGGATTCCTAGACAATTTGATGGAAATGAGCATGGTTTCTAAAGGAATTCAGAAGAATAACCATGTCAACCCAGCACTATGTCTTATATTTTCCTTGAAGACAAGAACAAGTGAATATAAGTACGCATGGAATAAATTTGCCCACTACATATATGTGATAAACACCCTCTAAATATTGATGATTGATAGCAGTATTTATCCTTGAATTTGTCTTTCTGAGTTGATTTAATTCTGAGATGATCTGTATTTAAAATTTACATATACTCCCCCTAATCTTGTGAGTGTAATTAAGATACTTCAAGTCTCTAAGATGAACCATCTTTCTCTTTTAGTAGCTGCACTGTGAGTCAAATTTCTCTAGGGATTTACATTTTATTATGTGTAACAAATGAAAACTACCTGTTATGTGATGAATACAAGAGTACACAGAGATTTTAATGGCTTTGTTAATGGGATAATGAGTGATGCTTGTTTCTAGCCAACAGGATATCTACCTAATTTGTTATCAATCTAAGTTCCTTGCTATGACTCAGAATTAAAATACTATGTCATTAGAGGTAGAAAAAACAAACAGGATAAATAGCTTCTTAACTGATACAGAGTCTTATTCATGGTAGATCTGACAAAAACTAAAAGGAAATTATGTTAGTTCAGTATGTACCATGTGTCAGGACCTAGTGCTGGATACTTGGAATACCGTGGTTGATACAGCATTTATCTTGAACTCTAAGAAGCTCACCACCTAGGTGAAGGAGGGATGTTGAAGAAGATAGGTATATAACCCTTAGTGTGTGATCTGATAGCCTGTTAAAGTAAGGAAAAGGTCAAGTGAAACATATAAAGAGTTTTTCTATTTGAATGTGATTTCCAAGAACGCATTATATAGAAACAAGCAATTGCATCAGGCCTTGCAAGGTTTTGTAAAAACTACAATAACAAAGAAGTAAAGAGATTTTTGTGTAGTAGGAATGTCCACAAAGCTGCAAGGGCTGTGAAGTACCTGTTCCATAATGAGTAACAAATGAACTCTCCAAAAGAAAAGAGCCCACTTTCCTTAGTACCCTATATCAAATGTCTAAAGCATTCCATATCACAGTCACTGGTAAATGTGTGTTGCACTGAGTGACTTGATTGTCTATATCACAGGAACTTTGGGTGTAGAATAGATAGAAACCAGATGCTAAGAGTAGCCCAAAGGACAGGGTGTGTCAACACTAAGGAATCTTGTATGTTAATAGTAATGGGTGTGGATTGTATTTTGTAATTAAGCATTTTTAAAAATAGGTTCCTTAAAATGTCAGATCCAAATAATACTAAGGCTTCACTTGAGGTTCTTCCATCAAATAAGTTTGAGAAATATTGGTTTAAGCAAAGATAAGCCAGCCCATGGTCTTGGTTAGAGTTTCTGTAAGCCTTTATTCTGATTATATGCTTTGTAGGCACTAAAAGGAGTCTGCACTAGTCTAGGAGCTCCTAAGATTTCTGACCCTTTTTAAATGCAAGTGCCATGCAGACCTGATGTTCCCACGAATGATTTTTTTAATTCAAATCTGTATTAGTACATTATATATACACATTGTGACCGCATTCAATACTGAGAATTTTTACCAGTATATGACATGACTTAATTCTCATTTTTTCCCATTCCCCTACCCACCCTACAACTTCTCTCCCCCTCTATACATAAGCTTTGTTTCTTTTCTTTTTTATTATCATCTCATTATTTTCCCCTTATTACTTACCCCTACACCCCATTTCCTTTTAAATATTTTCTATTTCTTAATATCTAATATATATTCTAGAACTCATTTCCATCTTCATTTTCTCATACCAGAGAAAAGACAATATTTGAGCTAGGGAGAACAGATTGAAGACAAGCACAGCTGTTTAGGCAGGAGATAATGATGCTTGATACCTAGAATAGAGGTAGGAACAAGCGAGATACAGCTGGCATTTCAGAGGCTGAACTTAAAGGGACCTTCTCTATAGTTACAGAGGACTTGCCCTGCATCGTAGCTGAGTGTGTCATAAGTCACTGAATCCAGATCACATTCCTTGCTGCCCAGCTATGCCTCGAGGCACAAACTACAGCCATTCTGAGAAGAAGGCAACCTATAGTTATGTCTCTGTTTAATGACTGAAGAGATGTTGAGAGAGAGAGAGAGTAAGAGAAATGTTCAAGAAGACTCAGGTTTTTGGTCTACATGATTGTGTCATGAAAAATGTTTGTTGTTCCTCAAACATTTTACAGTTCTTCTGAAAGAATAATATCATGAATTATGATCCCTAGGGAAGAAATCATGAATGTGCAATGCTGCTTCTCTGAACTGAGATTTTTATCTTTGCCACATTTGAAAATACGTGTGCTATCATGCCAGACAGGTTGTCCCTGGGACCTTGAATCAAAGTTTACAGACTCAAATGCCTACAGACTCCACTCAAGCATCATAAATAAGTGAAGTGTGCAGCAGGCTGTTTCTTATGTTAAACTTACAGGAAAACTTTTCATTTATAAAAAGAAGCCTTAGCCATTAGGCTTTAACTAAACAGTCTTCTCCATTTATATTTTATAAGCATTTCTGAGTCACAAGAAGCCTTTCTCTAAAAAAAAGTTCTGTACAGTAGGGATGATGAATGGCAACTGACATAGATAAGTGTTAGAGATACAGTAGAATCTAAAAGGCCAGTTATTTTGATTTTTCCAGAAAATCTGAGAATTTGAATTTTTATGTGAAATTTCTTGTATGGCAAATATTGTCAGAAATACAATATAACATACAGGACAAATAAAAGTATTTCTTGGGCCATTGGCTCATGTTATCCACTTTAGTCAGTCTATATATGCAATTATACATACACACAAGATTATTTTATTGATGATATAAAATTCATTTTCTTAGAATAGGTAATAAATAACTTTTATTAAATGGCCAGGAAAGAAGATAAAATCCATGTGTCTTGTGCTAATAATTAAAGCATTGTCTTTATTTTTGCATTAAGTTTTGACTATGGCAAGAAAGATCAAAAACTATAATGCCTAGTGGAAGGGTTAGTGCCTAAATCCAAATAACAGTATAAGCTAAGGATAAGAATCGGTCAAGACAAAAGTAACAGGAAATATGAGACCTAGCGCTGAGAAATAGAAGGAAATTTACTAATACATTTTCCATTGGCATTCATACCTGGTGGATTGAGTTTCACCAAAAAAAAAGGAATGCAGGACAGTATATCACTAAAGCCTTATTGTCAAGGGAGCTGTGAAATAATGCAGAGGGAATTTAGTCCCACAGCCAATCTGATGTCACAGCTTGGTTCGTGACAGAACTCTCTTAATGGCACACATGTGAACATAGAGATTATGGCACTTGTAGAGTAGATCCATCTGTCTGAAAGGGGAAGTTAGCACATGGGTGGTAATCATCATCCTTCTAAAGGAACTTTGAGAAGGTGTTTAGTTTCTGCTGATAGGGAAGATTAGAATCAAGTAAGTTTTATGAGTAGAAAATGATGAGCAGATCAGCCTGGAAAGAAATGGAAATGTGATGAGATTAGCAGTTGGTGCATACCTCTCAGTAGAGGCAAAAAAGCTCTAAGAGATGTCAGGCTGGGAAATACTTTATTTCCTAAAGTCCAAAGGAGAGATCTGGACAAAGCTATAATACTGTAGGCACTGTCAAAGCGAACTGGTCAAGCTGCCAGTGAACAGTGGCTAATTCTAATCAGGGTGAGGAAAATGGCTTTATTGCCCTGAGATGCCAAGTTCATTCCTGCATACATTCAGCTGAGAAATATTTATTGACCAACTATTTATCAGGTATGTGCTAGCACTATGCTACATTCTGTTGTAGTTAGAGAGCTTCGGAGAACCAACAACTGGTCAGAAGACAGACTACAGGTACATGGATTGGGTCTTTCCAAGATTATGAGCTGAATTTGTCCTGGAGAGTCCCTAAATTATAGGTTGGGGGTGGGAGGGTAAGAAACTCTCACAAAAACAAATAGTTTTGGTCTAACACCAGATTTCCTTACTTAAGAACCATGGAACATCTACAGTTGGAGTGTTTTGGGGTTACTGTCTTTCTGTAAAACAACCTTTTTTAGAAAAATGAGCTTTTTGAGAGACATTTCAGAGAGAAGTTTAACACATTTTTCTCCTATTTCCTCAAAGGATTGGCAGTCATAAAACTTAGCAAACATATGCTCTTATTTCCATGTAAATGGCTATTCCTGTGTGGAAGGAAATATCCCCATCTCTTCAGAAGGCTGCACCGGGCCTTCTAGGTGCTCCTGTCCCCAAAAGTTGCCCACTCACCTGTCTTTCTTTCCTCGCTCTCTTTTTTTCTTCTGAAAAAATTCTAATCTTCCCTATCAGGGACTCTCTACTGGAGTCCCTTTACTATTTTTTTCTCCATTCTTTCCTTTATTTGCTTTCATCTTTCATTGATTTTTCTCTTTCAGATTCAGACTTCTTATCAAATAAACCATTCTATAAACCTAGTAAGCATAATAAGTATGCACTTTCTTAAATATTGATTTCGTGATATTGAAAATACCAAGGACATATATATTTTATAGGCCACAGATACTATTTTCCTGAACTGTTCATAGTAAGCACAATACAGTACAGGGAGGGCTAATAGGGAATGACTGGAAACTCTCACCATCTCCAGTTCACTTCTTAATTCCAAAGTATAATCCAACTAAGAAATTGCATGCAGTAAAACTAAAGGAAAATGGCTTCATTCTGGCTTCATATTGCTTTTTTGCCATAGACAATATGGGAGATGATTCAGGTTAATTTTAGCTCAATGATTTCACCTTGCAGAAAGTTTATCCAGAGTTTCTTCTCCTTTGATATCTACCCTTTAATTCACAGTTGGTAGGAGTTTTCTTTACAGAAATGGCAGGAAGCACTTGTCTTCCCAAGAATACGGTAGTCTGAGTTCATAGGCAGAAAAGTGTGAATTCCAGCCCCAGCCTTTGTATCCACACCTGAGTATTTCTTTGAGAAGGTGATTTTTATGTTTCTGCATCTGTAAAGAGGAGATAAAATATTTTCAATTTCCCTGTTATCTTGGGAAGATTAGTATTAGGTATTTAATATTTGCAAAATATTTTGGAAGATAAAAGGTCATGAATAAAGATAACATCTACTCCAAAACAGTTCTTTTTGGTAAAACTCAGCATTCTGGAAATACCTAAATTAAAATCTCTTACATCTATATCCATACTTTATACCTGTCTATAGCCTATTACACTTTACATTTGCCCACTATATTCAGATATAATATATGATTTATATATGCTAAATTTATATATAGTACATATATAGTATATATAAGTATATTCATATATATATATATATATATTAATTTCTGAATTCAGATAAATTTATTAGTATGGCCTTTGTTTTAAGCACAAAAGCCAGCTTCAAATTGTGGAACCAACTTCCTGGAAAGATTGGGATTACTTGTAATATGATGTGAGGCTAAGAAGCTTATCTGTGTGGACCCAAATTTCCTCATCAAAATGAATGAATCAAACCAGAATGGTCTCTAAGCTCCCATTTACTCTTGACCTAAGAGAATCAACACTGCAGCACATCTGAAACCCACTTGTAGCATATGTTTGGATGTTCTGTCTTGGTTTAAGTAGTTTTATCTTTAGAATTCTTCCTTTCCCAAAACCTGTCATCTAGGCCTTGAGACTCCCGATAACAAGAGAGTGAGGGAGAAATAAATCTCTTTTAAATTTTGTCTTTTTTAGAAGAGTATCAAAGGTTAAAATGGCTCATAGCAATGGAGAAGATCAAAACAGCATAAATTACCAGGGAAGAAGGAATGTTACCAGGATAGAAAGAAGGCATGTGAGAATCAAGTATGAATGCAAAAATATTTTTTATGTGGGGTTTTATCCGACAATGGGTAGCAGTCAGCCTGACTAGTGGCAGACTGATTTATAACAACAACCCTTTGGAGAACTCTACCTCAAAAGAGTCTGAGGCCACATGGAGGAATCTGAGACTATGTCCAGCCTGTCTTGCAAACAGTAAAATGTAGATAATTACTAAGGTTTTCAGGTGGAGTCTGCAGAATGGAGCAGGCATGGCCCACATGCCACACATTTGCCATCCCTGCCCAGGGCATGCTGAAATGGCAGTGCTGAGGCTAATGAAGGGACATTTCAATTGTGTTCAGACAAAGGGGAATGTAGCCATATCCACTGGAGAGGGCAAGCATTTTAATGAGAGGCAACACAAGATGGTAGTTAGAAACACAAACCTCACATGAGTCTGAATCCCACTTCAATTTTCTATGCTTCTGTTTCTGATTTGTAGTTCAGGGATAATACTTACATCTTCCCTCAGAGACTAATGTAAGGATAAGCAGCTTATATTAGATAAGCCCTTATAAAAGTGCCCTACACCTGGTCAACGAACAGTTCCCTACAAATAGGAGATAAAGGAGAGAAATTAAGACCATGCAGTTCTTCTTCCTGTCATCAAAACCAGGGAGGATCGTTGTGTGTCCAGAAGGGCAGAGCAAATTTTGTGAGAAAGAGCTGAAGACTTATTGGTGCCAGAAATTAGCTGAAGAGAATGTAATTCATTAAGTCTACGTCTTCAGTCTTGGGGCGCTGGAAGAAATTACGGTCAGGCCCGGTAGCCCATTGACAGATATTAAGCAGTAGAGAAGAACACAGAAGGTCTCCAAGATGGAAGATATTCAAAGATGTTCCCAGTTATCAAAGGCAGTGGAGGCTTGATCTTAGAAGCACACTGGTATCACAATGTGGATCCAAAGCCCTATTGGGTGGGGCATTTTAAACAGATGGTTAGCAGATGCTTCTAGGAAGGGTAGGTAGGGCAGGGAAAAGCGCATGAACAGTGGTGGCAAACTGACTTGGGCACAGACGTGCATTCTGTTACTGACTGGCTGGCTGGGCTTAGGTAAGTTAGTTGAGTTCTGAACCCACTGTCTGCAGGTTAGAGTAGAATTGTCAAGAACTGCAGGGTGCCTGTGACAAACAGTGACAATCAAGAAGGGACTTGTGCAAAAGTGGCCTGCAAGAAATGATACCAGAACAGGTTGAGATCCCTCATCTGAAAGACTTAGAACCACAAGTGTTTGGGATTTGAAAATATACATATTGAGATACGAAGAACATGGTACCCAAACCTACACATACAATTCATTTATATTTCATCCGTGCTCTTTATACAGAGCCTGAAGATAATTTTATACAATATCACAGTGTTTCTTGTGAATTTGAAGAAGATTTTGAAGAGAAGAGTTTTCTTATAATTGGAGATATCAGACAATCAGAGGGTCGTTTCATAACACATTGAGTTTCTTCAATGAACCTGAACAGTGCAGAAGATCAGGGACAAGGGCAAGGAGTGAACTGGGTAGAAATCCATGTTGGCTTATTTGCCCCAGTTTGCCCCCAAAAAGAGATCTATTACATAAAGAGCAATAGATAAATATTTTTCACTCCCTTATTGAGTGCTTACTGCATTCTAAGTACTAGTTGTACATGTTAGGAATATATCTATAAATGAAAAATCTATGCTTTATTGAGTTTATATTCTTTTTTGTGTTTTTGTTGTTGTTGCTTTTTTTTTTTTTTGAGACAGAGTCTTGCTTTGTAGTTCAGGTTGGCCCTGAGCTCACTGTGTAGCCCAGGTGAGGCTGGAACTCACAGCAGTCCTTCTGCTTCAGCCTCCTGAGTCCTGGTATTGCAGGCATTAACTACCACTCCTGGCACTGTGGTATGTGGTTCTGATTGCTGGTGGTCATGAGTCTCGATACCCAGCATTGTTGTATGTGGTTGCCGGGAGTCAATCACGGGCTGTTGCGCTTGCAAGGCAGGTTCTGGAACCACTGAGCTAAATCCCCTGCCCAAGAGTTTATATTCTTGTAGAAACACATATAAATAAGCACAGAAATAAAATATATAATATCAAATTATTATAATGTCAAGGACAAATATAACATAGGATAGGAGGTACACTTTTAAATATGATGTTCTGAAAGTACAAATATTCTTTTTTTCAGATAGGATCTCAGCATAGAATCCAGAATGGCCTTGTACTCACAATGTAGCCCAAGTTGGCCTTGAACTTTTGGCCCTCCTCATTCCTCAGCCTCCTCACTGCTGGGATTAGAGGCATGCACCATCATATCTGCCTTATGCCCAGTTCAAGAGAATGTCAGACTTGCACTTCCCAACTCAGATATATTGGTTATATTCTTAGATACTCTTATAATCAAGAGGGACAAAGCAGTAAGCAAGATTCAAGGTCTCTACTCTCAAGCAGCTACTATATTTATATTAAGTATGGTCTTCTGCTAACTTTCAAAACTCCAAATTTCTGAAGATCCATTCATTTTGGGACCTACTACAGCTCTTGCATCTTCCAGAAACACACTGAAGTACACGTCCCTCTTGTAATCGTGTCATAGGACTCACAAGGACTGCATTAGAAAACTAAAAGAGGCTTAGGCTTGGCTGATTTTTCAGTGGTACTAAACTGTTTGTATTCCTTTCTCTTTGCTGTTAGCACACAAAGAAATTAATCTTTCAGGCTTTTGATTAATCTCTAGGACTACTAATTATTGATCTGTTAAAAGAGCAGAAAAACTAGGTTAAGATGGTCCATATTCGATCTGGCTCTGACAGAGCAGGAGTACACATGGATCACCCCTGAACAATGGCTCGTTACTTGCGTAGTTTGTGAAAAATGATGCACAGGAGATGGTAGGGGAGTCTCTGTTTGTTTTGCTTTGATTTCTAGTGCTGCTGTCTCTTTCCTCTGGGAAGCTGTGGATTAGGCCTATGGCAGTGCTACATATAAAGTCTGAGAGAATCATCAGTGATTAATATTCTAGATCCAACTATAGCAGGGTAAATGGGACAGTCTAGGAAAAGAAGAATGGAAAATAAAACTTGAAATTAGTGCTAATTCGGCAGGTGCTTAGCATGTCCATTTGACTCTGGGAAAGAATTGAAAACATGAGCTCTTTGCCTTTGAGTCATGCAGTTTGCATGAAAAAAAATTACTTCAGTAGATTGTAGATAAATGTCTACAACGGTGAGCGTAGCTTCAGAAATGGCTGAAATTTTCAACAGCCTTTGGCTTGGTAGTGTTCTCAACTGTACATAGAGAATGTAAACTCTAGAATGAAAACTGTATCTGTTTCTATCTGACCCTCTACTCATAGCTGTACAAACAGAGACTCTAAGGAGATCCTAAGTTCAGTTGTTAAAGAGATCCTTTAATGCCTCAGTATTCTTTTCATTTATGATGAGAGTGAAGCGTTCTGTGTTTACTAATTCTTGATTCCATTCAACAATATTTAGTTGGCGCCTAGAGCTGTCCCAGGTGTCAGACCTTAACAGTGAGTAAGAGACAGTCGCTGACCTCAAGTTGCTCACAGTCTGAAGGCCTGAATGGAAATCAGCAAGCAAATAGGCACTTAAAATGCAAGCTAAGTAGTGTCCTAGAACTCTACAGACAGTGAGATGGGAACATGGTGAAGATACCTACACCAGTCATCAGGAGGGAGGACAAGCTCCTTATGTCCCTTTGAAGCAAAACTTCTGGGATGAAGCAGGTATATTTCAAAGAAAAGACATTCCCTGGAGATAACTGGCTATGCAGTGAGGTGGGGGTGTAAGAGCATGGCACGTGCAACCATGCAAGCTTCCCTCATACCTGAACACAAAAATAGAAAGGGGGCAGAAAGTGCATAGTGGTAACCAAGGCCACCCAGAATCTTGTCTTCAAGGAGTCCCTGAAGAGCCCTGTGCAGGTCAGTGGAACAATCAGATTTTTTAAAGAAGAAATAATGCTTTACAACAACAGCAAAGCCTGGAGTCAGAGGTACCCAGACACTGCCATAGCTAAGTAAAATATGAGGCCCACCCAAGGCAGTGTGGCAGAAAAGATAGGATGGAGGTGGTGCAATGAGATGTTCACTGGCCTCTAAGCTTGACTGGGTGTGTGTAGTTATCAGAAGGAGAACCTAGATGCAGGCCTGGATTCTGGAGTGCACTAGTCAATAAATATGGGTGTCATTCCATGAAGCTGTGAATAGAGGGAGGGAAGGGGCTTGAGGATAGCAATTTCAAGTTTCTTGATTTGGGGATATTGAGGCATATGTGGGAGGGTGCAGAGGTGGGTTTGCAGAGATAATCAAATATGATCTGCAAGTAGGGAGAAAAGCTATACATTGGAGAATTATCAGCATGTAAGTAGCAAATGTGGTTAAGTAGCAAATATGCCTGAGGGGTAAGGAGGGTGACAAGTAATTACAAAAAAGACAAGAAAGGCAGTTTACAGCTACCTGGTAAAAGTCTGAATGATTCCATGAGGCTTCACATGGTAAGACTGCTTTGTTCAAGGAGATTGTCCTGGTAGGACAGTCTTGAATCAGAGTCACTAAATATATGTTTCTGGAACTTGTTCTACCTGGACACAGGAGGACAGTAGGGAAGCAAACAAGCAAAGCTTATCTTTCTCTGTAAGCAGCTTATCAACAACACAGGTGGAGATTATCATGTATTTAATTATTTTCCACCATAATAAGTGGGCAAAAGAAAAATATGTAAGAGTATTTTAAAGTGGTCTTAGAGGTCAGAGGCAGGATTGAAGAAGTGATATGGCAGCTGGACCTCAGAAACAAGGAAAGAGATACAAAGAGCACTTCAGGTGATAGGGTTGGAGGACCTGGAGGATGCCCCTGTGGCCTGAGGAAGTCAGGGGTTGACTGCTGGAAGGGAGGTGGTAATGGAAGGGACTCTGTCTTCTTGAGCCTAGTACCAGCCTTGCTTCCAACATATAGGCAGTGCCCCCAAAGGCCTGGACATGTAAATTACGTTTGCTCCACAGGAGCATTTTCATGAGCAGCAGAGTTTCCAGTGAGCCGCTTTCTCTCTCCATTACCATCCAGCCTCAGAGACTGGTCTTGACAATAAGACTGGTCTTGACAATAAGAGTTTCCTGGATTTGGAAAGGGGCTGTTGAAGCAGAAAAGAGAAACAAAAAGTGGTTGAGCAGCCAAGAAATCAATCTGTTTTGATCAAACAGCTCACCTGGGAGTATAACATTTGCGTTCAGCAGCAGGAGCAGAACGTGCCTCGTCAGAGTTCAGCGAGTCTGAGAAATAGCTGAAGAGTCAAAACACAGCCTTGGCATATATTGGCCCTGAGTGGTTCCTTTGTGAGCCCAACAAACCAATTGGGAAAATAAGCTTGGAAGAAAACTTGATTGATTTTTCAAAGAAAGCAAGAAGTATGAAAATGTATCTGAAGTTTATTAAAGCTATCTTAGACCTCTTGTAAGAGGACTAGATTGTGACTCCATATCGAAAACATTCTTAATCTGTTTCTCTGTATTGTTTTCTCTTTTACTCTTGTTCTTATCAGATTGCTTATTAAGTGAGAAAATGTCTACTCAAGTGTTATGAGTCACTGTTGTTCCCTGTTGGGGCTGAGTGCATCTCTATATTTTTCTAGCCCCCAAATACATATTTTGAATTAATAAGCTACAAGGTAATGATTTAAAGATTAAATGTAGGTTCTTCCAAAGTTGTGGTTAACAGAAAATTTTTAAATGCCAAAAGTTTAGTCCCAGTTTTAACATTTACTAACTATAGAATCTTTAAACTTCTATTTTCTCTTCTGAAAAAATGAGAAAATATAAACCTACTGCACTTACTAAACTACATGTTTTAGAAAGTGAATGGGATAGTGCATAAAAGAGTGCAATTATGTCATACCATTCACACATTGATATAACAAAAATTATTCATACAGAGACTCAAAGTATTTTTATGTATGTGTTCTGCATTGTACTTTTTTATTTCCTACCTCACACACACACACAGACACACACACACACACACACACACACATATATATATATACACACACACAAGAATCACACCACAGATGTAGGAAGAGATGTTCAACCTCTCCAATTCCTAGAAAAGAAAAATATGTTTTATAACTGGTAAAACATTATAACTGTCAAATGAACTTAAAATCATCCATCTAAGTTGTAAAGTGTATGTTACAATTTTTATTTCATTCAATGACAAGGTGAAAACAGAAATTTCACATAAATATATCCATTAGTCTACAAGGGGTGCTATGCCAAAATATCAAGGGCAAAGTGGCTTAAACAACAGAAATTTATTTCTCACAGTTTTGAAATGTTTTACTTTGCTCAAGCTGCTATAACAAAATAGGTAATTTACAGATGATCAATATTTATTTCTTGAAGGTCTAAAGGCTGCAATATCCAAGATCAAGACAAGAGGTAAACCAAGATCTAGCAAGGGTCTGTTCCCCTTCGATGATATCTTTTGTGACAGAAAGGGACAAACAAGCCTCACTAGCCTCTTTTGCAAAGGTAGTAATTCCATTCATGAAGCTCTCAGGACTAATTAACACCAAATGCCTGACCTCTTAATACTACAGCATCAGAGTTGAACATATAAATTTGAGGAGAATCCAAATATGAAAACCATACGACAAAGATCCGTGAGTCCAAGGCCAAAGTTCTGGCAGGAGTTTGTTTCTGATCAGGCCTTTCTTTCTGTCTTCCTGGCTTTCTCACTGTGCTCTCAGGTGGAAGAGAGAGAGAGAGAGAGAGAGAGAGACGGAGACGGAGAGACATGGAAATGTTTGATGTTTCTAATAGCTCTTTCAGACCAAGACTCCATTTCATCCGAATCACTTTCCTAAAGGAGATATCTTTTATATAGTCACATTGTTGAGTTCGAGCTTTAAGTCAAGAGTTTGAGTTCATGGAAAGATGGATGAAGAGAGAAGAAAATAAGTTCTAAAAGAATTTACATGACAAGATCATTATTCATCAGTTAACAGAAACACCCATGGGCTGGCATATAATAATGGTTAGACTGTTACTGTGTTTATGTTTTAGATCAATAAAGATTATACAAAATGAAGATGTAAATGAGTTCTAGTATATATAGTAGAAATTGTGAAATAGAAAATATTTAGAAGGGAGTGGAGTGTAGGGGTAAGTAAAGAGTGGAAAAATAACATGATGATAATAAAAAAGGAAAAGCCTATGTATATAGGAGGCTGGGGGTTGTGGGGTGGCTAGGGGAATGGAAAAAAATGAGAATCAAGTCATCAGAATCAAGTCATCTCATATCATATGCTGGTACAAGTTCTCAATGCTGAAAGTGACTATGATGTGTATATATAATGTACCCATAAAGATTTGAATTTAAAAAGACTATATAAACTATGAAAGCATACTTTCTAAAGTCAAGCCTGTTTCTTTTCATTTCACATCAACACGTGTTCTTGATAGGCTCTATGTGTTACTCTGAGATTCATAAGTTGAAATCTATTCCTCAGGATGATGGTGTCAGAAGGTATGACTCTGGCAAGTGATTAGGTTATGAGGGACATGTCCTCATGAATAGGATTAGTGTCAATATATTTCTATATATAAACCTGAGAGAACTAGCTTTCTCCTTTTGCCATGTAAAGTCATAGTTAGAAGATGCTTTCTATGAAGAACAGTCCCTCCCCATAGACTACTGGTGGCTGGATATTGAATGTCCTGTCCTATGCTCCAGAACTGTAAGAAGTACATTTCTGTTTTAAAAGCCAACAACCTGCTAATTTGATGGCAGAACTGGATATCTATCCTTTCAGAAATGGTTTCATTACTGGTCTTGGAGAATTCCCGCTTTTTATGGGAAAATTATACAAAAATTAAATGGAGATATCCTCGTGTATATTCAGTCTTTGTGGGACACACAGGGAGAGAACTATCGAGAATGACTTATATCTTTTCTAATTGTATCATGCTTTCTTTTTCACAACTCAGGTAACTGTGACAGATGGTGGCTCTTCTCCAAAACAATCAACCATTTGGGTGGTGGTTCAAGTTCTGGATGAAAATGACAACAAGCCTCAGTTCCCTGAGAAGGTCTATCAGATCAAGCTACCAGAGCGTGACCGGAAGAAGAGGGGAGAGCCCATTTACAGGGCTTTTGCATTTGATAGAGATGAGGGCCCCAATGCAGAAATCTCCTACAGCATTGTGGATGGCAATGATGATGGAAAGTTCTTTATTGACCCTAAAACTGGCATGGTTTCTTCCAGAAAACAATTTACAGCAGGGAGTTATGATATTCTAACGGTAAGACCCTCTGAATTCCAGAAACATTAATTGGGAAATACTTTTGAGTAATAATAGAGTAAAACATGCAACCAAGTAGCTAGGAACAGTTTCTTGGGAGGAGTCAAGTGGAGGTGAGAATTCTTGCCTATTTTGGTGATATTCTTAAATAATGAATTTCCTTTCATTGTTTCATGTCAAAAAAACCTTCCCTATTCCCAGTCTTGGAGCCTATATATTCAGCCTCATGTCCTGAAACCCAAAATCATTCTCAAGTCCTGGACATGAATCTAAAACTGAGGGTAGGGGAACACCATAGTGACATACCCCAAGTGTTACTGTACATGCCCCTCAGCATGCTTTCAAAATTCCCAGAGGAAGCAGAATTTGTAATGATTAACGGTGTGATAAAACATGAATTTAACTGTGTAAATTGTGAGACACAAATCACAATAGTGCTTATTTTGTGTAAAAAAAAAAAAAACACCTCAAGTAAACACTACTAAATTTTTCCTTGTTAAAAAATTAAACACAAAATATGAGAACCAATTCAGCAAATGAACTGTGACCATTTGCTTTCCCACTCCACACGCTTTAGACATAAGCTGCTATGCTTTGGTACAGATGACTAGTTGTCCTTGTAACTGATGGGCACTTTCCAGGGTCTCAACAATTATCAAGAGTTGGCACCATCTACCAGCTTTCTCTTTGTCCTCCCCTTTCTCTGCTGTATAAAATCTGTCCTGTATTATGTTAAAGGACGATATGAGTCTTTTGATTTACCTCTTTGTTCCTGAAATTACCTTCTTTTCCCTGCTCAGGAACATAGTCCAGAACATTATAGACAGAGATGAGAAACTTAGTCACACACCTAATTTGATTCCTTATAGTCCAATCCTGAACCTCACTTCTGTGATGACTCCTGAAAGGGAGTAAAGTTCATTGTGAATCTCCATTTATGTATGATTGATGTGCATGGAAATGTGTGGTGGGGAGCAGCTCTGTGACACTTGTCTGGGCATCTTTAAGGATAGACTACAGTAGAGACTGTTGGCACCCAGCCCGGATCCCTTCTACAAGACTGGTTCATTTTTCTTTACCTGCTGTGAATGTTGACTAGTAAGGGCTCATAGCAGCCTTCTTATGCAGAGGAAACCATTGGCCCAAGAGATTTTATAATTCCATTCCCAGTCCAGAAGCCCACAAACAAGGACTCATTGACTCATAGTGCCTCAGAGTTTATATCACAGAACACTATCACAGATCCAGGAATCATGATTCAGAGCTCTCCATGACATCTCAAGCTAGGACCACGTCCTTGGTTAGTACCTATCCCTACTCATTCTGATGTTACTTCCTTTATCCTAAAAGGCCTTCCCTCAACACAAATTTGTGTTCAAATTCCAACCCAGGACTAGAGATCCTGACTCAAGAAATGTATCTTTTATGACTGTCTATCCCTTAGGGATTTTCTGGAGCAAAATGGTCATCGCTGAACATGAGGGCAATAGAAGTTAATGTGGTTTTCATAGGCTATCCTTGTTAGTTCTGTATTATAAATTTTACTTTGGAAATACAATGTTTTAAAATTATTTCAAAATAATATTATTATAAATATTATAATATTTATAATATTATGTTAGTTCTGTATTATAAATTTTACTTTGGAAATACAATGTTTTAAAATTATTTCAAAATAATATTTATCTATATTTAGTTTTATGTCAGTGTTTTCAGCTCTTTGGACTTTTTGACCCTTTTGAGTTCAGGACAACATAGCAGTTGACTATAGCTTGGTAAGGAGAACTGCTTCCCTCAGTCATTATAGCAGCCAACCGTGGACCACAAAGAAGTGATTAATGCTATGCCTACCACCACCACATTGCCTCCAGGAAGCCATGCTACTGCCCTGCGAATTCTCCTTCCCTGCTTCATAACTGGTGTAACTGCACATCCTTTGAGGCAGTTGGCCTGAAGCACTGTCATTCCCATGCTTGTAACCTTCACTTTCAGGGAACTATGTAAATGGGGTGTGCCTTCAGCAGAAAGCAGAAGCAAGAAGCTGCAAGACACACACACACACACACACACAAACACACACACACACACAAACACACACACACACACACACACACACACACACACACACACACACCACTCACATATAACAAGTAATTCACAAGGCAGTTGTCACTACCAGAAGTGAGGTTCAGAGCCATTCCATAAGAAATCAAATTAGCTATTCCTGTTCACATAAACTATATACTTCATGTGCATAAAATATGACAAATTCAAAGTACAACATGTTTTTCAAGATTTCTATATCTATACAATTGGTGATGGTTCAGATTAGCCTCTGGCAAATGTGGAGTGAGCCTTAGCCCTAAATAGGTTATGTCCCCACTCTTCTACAATCCAGTCTTCTTGCATCTCCCCTTTTTCCTTCCCTTTGCCAACACTATGCTGAGGATAGACTCTTGATGCCATGAGTCACAACTCAAGTTTCTACAGAATCAGAGTTCTAAGATGTCTTTCTGTGTTCTTTCTGTGTGTGAGTAGATAAAGGCTGTGGACAATGGCCGCCCACAGAAATTCTCCACGGCTCGCCTCCACATTGAATGGATTAAGAGACCACCCCCTTCACCTATACCGTTGACCTTCGATGAGCCATTTTATAACTTCACAGTAATGGAAAGCGATAGAGTAACGGAAATTGTAGGGGTGGTGTCTGTGCAGCCAGCTAACACCCCTCTGTGGTTTGACATAGTTGGTAAGTTTAAGTCCTCTAGAGAAGTATTGGGCAATGTAATTAACTGTTTGGAGCAACTAGCCACAGGGGGAGAAAGGGAAAGAAAGAAAAAGCAAGCAAAAAAAAAAAAAAAAAAAAAAACAATCCTAACAATTACTGCTAAGATTAAAAAACTAAAGCACTGGAATGCAAAAGAGCCAGTAAAATGAATAATCGACCTGTGCTTTCGTTCCGACTCTGTAGCTAAGCTGAACAGAAAGTGCTCTCTGGCTGGATTTTCCATAGTATGTTATTTACTGCAATCTTAATGTCTTTCTGTGTGTCATTTAAATTCTATTGTCACACTTGGCTAATCTCATTTCTAAATGTATTGATGGTACTAGACTTGCTGTCCTTCATTTCTCTCTTTTTCTTCACCTTTTTTCTGCATTCTGTTCTTTTTTTTTTCTGCTCCCGACTGCCCTGCTTCAAGGTGGCAAGCATGCTCGAGAGATGTTCTATATTCTACAGACAGCTTGTGGGCAGAACTGTTCAACAGAAGGTACCCTTAGTGCAAACACATTTGCTAAAATACAGCTATCCAATCTGCCTTTTATGGTTTTTTTTTTTTCTGAAGCAAATTGAATTACATCTTTCATAACTGGCTGTGACAGGCTGAAGTACAGCCCTCAGATTTCATACATGCCTCTAACAGCTATTGCATTACTCATATCCAATGATGGCTTTGTTTGAGGTTTGGTGGGGTTGGGGTTTGCGGAGATTGTTTTGATTTTTTTTCCTTTGCTTTGGAGATATGTACATTTTTTGTTGTTTTGTTTTTATCTTTTCATAAGTGGGTTTATTTAACTGGGCCTTTTCCAATTGAAAAATAAAGTAAAATGTATTCCAGTCCCTCCGTTTTACAGCAGTAGTGCCATTCATAGACCAAAAAGCCCCATCAGAAGAGTCCCCTGGCTGCTGTCCACAAAAGGAAAAACAGGAAATGGAACATAGATATATAGCCAGTAAGCCTCCTGCATAAGCTGAATAGAGAAAGCAGATGGAAGTGTGCAGGACAGACCTTGGGAGCCAACCTTTAAATTCCTTGAAAGAAAGCAAGCAAGTACGCCAGGCTGTGAAAGAAAAGCCTAAATAGCACTGCAGCACTCCAGACCCCAGCAGAGAGAGGCACTGGAGAGGAAATGAGCACCCGGAGTGGGAAACAAAGTCAGCTGTTGCTAAGAGGAGAGAGCAGAGTGTGCCTGCCCCGATCTGACACAGGCTGAGCTGAGGCTGCCTTCCCACGCTTCTCTGTAGGAGGCAGAGAATCCAGGAGAGAGTTGATCTGGGGGAATCATTTCCTCCACATGTCTCTGCCTGAACAGGACAGGCAGGAACCCACCTGTCCTCCAGGATGGCTGGGTCTGGGGGAAAGAGTAGGGGGATCCACATCTGTTTTAATGAGGCACAGAAAAAGAATGCACCATGGCTCCAAATCAAACCTCAGTAGTCTTCTTAACTCCCCCAAAGAAAGGACTTTCTTTCTACATATCTTATACAATGTGGGTAGAACATCTTTATTTTACTTAATTGGCATTGGTCATACCATCACCACACATGACTATTTTGATAAGAAGTTTCCAATTTCTTCTCTATCTCTACCTAAGATTTTTCAATAGAACTTCTGCCGTCCCATCACTACTTTATCTTCTCAGTAATTTTCACCTTATTGAGATACTATCTAAGGCAGTTTCTTCTTTCTTGATGCAACTGAGGGTTGCATATATGTCCTAGTTGTCTACTATCTGTTGTTTCGGCAGCTTTCTTTCATGATTTCTTCAGTACCACCGAAGTGAGAGTCACAGAAAATACATTTCAGGTGTAAACTATTTGCCTGATTTCAGGTCTTCCAGAATATGTGCAACAGTACTTTTTAATATATCCCAAAGAAGAGTGCTGTCCTGAGTGATAGGATGACTTGCCTTCTCTCATTAGCTACTGATTTATCTTCTGCTTTCACACTTCAGTTTGTGCATACCTCTCCACTGCCTGACAGTGCCTGTTATTTCCTAGGAATGATCTGTTCATAAACCACCCCCAGCAAATTCTATGTTCCACCCACACACCCTGGATAGTCACGCTTATACTCCACTTCTGAAATCTTATAAGCACATCTTTCTCTAATACTATCCTACCAGCCACCTGACACTCACTGTCCACTTCTAATTCATTAGCATTCCTACATGTGTCTATGTGTAAACCAGCATGCCCAGTAGTGATCCATGCAACCTTACTTGCAAGTTTTTCATGTGAGCATTATTGCTGCTGTTGTGTTTTCCTTTGTTTGTCCTGTCTCCATTCCTAGTCGTTAAGGTCAAAGCCAATGTCCTTATTCCTTCCTCCTGCACATGCTTCTGTTGCAAATTCTCAAGAACAAAGGGAAAAACTATGGTGACTGATTGTGAAGTCCCAGGGAGTCGATATGCTCATACTACTGATGGTTCCTGAGACCAATGCAAGATCAGTGTGATTTCCCGCTGTACTCTGAGTGACAGTGACCTTCCATCATTTGACAAATGAGGACATCACTGGTCCAAGAATAGAGTAGTAGCGTATAAAACAAGAGCCTTGCAAGAAGAAGCCTTTGTGCTGTCCACGTGTAAATCCAGAAGGCACTGTCCAGGACATGGCATAAATTTTCCTTCCCTTCATCTCTCAGTTTTCATGTTTCCTCACCTCTGTGTTCTAATTGCTTCAGTCTTCTTATACAAGCCTGTAGTCTCAGTGCCTTGAATAGTTCTTGAAATGAATACTTACAGGCTTGTCCCTCTGGCCTAGAAGCTTCCATCACAGAGATTTCACTGTAATTCCTTTTACAAATTGAGCTTACTGGGCTGGATGCCCAAACAGACCTTGATTTTATTTCCATCCTCACATCCAGCCAAAAATATCTTGAAAGGCCAACTCTTTATTTCATTGTAGAGCTCAAATCCTCTCCCCAGGTGCTGGTTGCTTTCAGTGCTGATATGGTCTTTCTTTCACCAAACCCCCCTTTTGAAAATCTCTCTAATCTATCAGAGCCATTTTTTCAATCATCTTCCCCCTTCTCTAAACACCTATTGTTTTCTTTATCATATACAGATGTTTCATTCTTGCTTTCTGTATTTCTTACTTATTTGTCTTCAGCCATGGGAACTTTCATCTCTGTCTTTCCTTATTCCTTACTGAAGTCTCTTCTTTGAGCAAACTAAACAGAAGGGAGAAAGAGAGGGAGACCAGTGCCACTTAGTGCTCAAAACAGCAGTATATCATAGGCAAATGCTAACTGAGTATAAGCACAAACATGATTTCAGCATAAATCTGAAAGGAAGTCTCAATTTAAAATTCAGCTCTTGCTCAGGTAAATACTCTTATGACTCAAGAGGAGTCAAGATTCCCATTATAGTCATGGTACATTCGGCTGCCTATATGGACCCTGAGATCCAGAGCATTCAACATTCTGGTCCAGTGCTGGCAGCTTACTAACTAATGAATTCGTTGCAAGTACAGAGGAAAAGTGCTTCAACATGCTTTTTCTCTGAGACTATATTCTCATTTTTCCATTTCCAAATATACCTGCATCTAACTATATTTTGCCTCCAAACATGATATGAATTCATAAGATCTATATGGCAAGATTTTGTTCTGAGCCTTGACTCTGACACCAAGGATGTGCCAGACAGTTTCTTCTGCCTCCAAAGAGACCACTGCTTAGACTATTTTGTAGCTAGACTCTCTTTAGCGTCCAGAAACAGAAGTCTTACATATAACTGAGTTTTAAAAGCTGTAATTAAACAGAAACATAACAAAGTTGAGCTGTTCTGTTTAAGCAGCTCGAAGCACAGCATGTTCTTTCTCTGTGTTAAAAGGAAAAGAAAATTCAGAGAACAAAAATAACCCACAATCCTTTGTGGCTTTGTCACATATCTTCACACTTCTCAGGAGATCATGATTTCAACTCAGCAGCTCCTTGATTTACACCCTTTTCAATGTGTGTACAATCTGGTTCACGGTTCAGTCCCTGAATCTTAATCCTGATGGCAAATATTTGAATTGTAAAGACCACCATTTTAAACAGTTCTTCTGTATCCACAGTTTGATGAGGGATGCTTCCATACATTTTTAGCTTCTCATGCAAATTAGAGTAGAAAAAAAATGGTTTTCCTAGATTATAAGCAACTGAAATATCTTGATTTGTCTCATCAAATGTAGAAAGAGGCCAAAAGTTATTCTTTGAGAATAATTCTGATGTGGTTAGTGCTGAGACATAGTTCCAGCACTAGATCTAGTATCTTTCTATGCTGCAAATACTTTAAGGCTGTCTTGACCCTCAGTTCATTATATATTCTTGCAAACTTGGGACCCTGGGCTGTTTCTGTCTCGTGAGCTTATGCCTGCCTTTTTGAGTCCCATCTGCTGTGGAGCCATGTCTTATTTGGAACTGGGACAAGTAGGCAAGTTAAAGTCTGATAGCACTAGCAGTGGCCTTAGTCTCTGATAGAGCTTAGACATCCATGGATCTTTCCTAAGCTAGTCACTGTATTTCTTCTTCACAAAACTTTCACTTGCCTCTGCTGGGAAAAGCCATGATCATTTGTAAGACAGCAAGCAATTAGTCCATCAAAGTGACCTTTACTCAAGAGTCATACAGGGCCAGGGATTTAGCTCAGTGGTTCCGGCACCTGTCTTGCAAGCACAAGGACCCGAGTTCGATCCCCAGTAACCACATACAATACTAGGTGTGGAAACTCACGCCCAGCAGGAACCAGTACCACATACCAGAGTGCTGGGCATGGTGGCTCATGCCTGTAATCCCAGCACTTGGGAGGCAGAGGCAGGAGAATTGCTGTAATTGAGTTTGAGGCTGAGCTCAGGGCCAGCCTGAACCATAAAGTGAGATCCTGTCAAAAAAAAAAAAAAAAAAATTCGTTCAACTTATTTCTAGCATTTCCTTCCTCCTACTCAGTCCTTTTTCCATAATGTGATCCCATAAAGGCCTCTCTTTTCTCCATAGCAACAACCTCACCCATAGAAGCACATGTGAAACAACTTTAGTAAAATAGTTAAAATCCTGGAAGCACTTTATAGATTAATTGGGTTAAGAAATAGAGTGCTAAACCAGATTCTAAAAGGAATTTTCCCTCTCACACTGTTTCCTGCCCTCCTGGTGTCAGGTGGTTTTCCATGGAAATATCTTTTTCAGCCCAGTACTATATGTGCTTGCTTCACTCCAAGGCAGAAAATTACTCATGATCACACCATAGCTCATGTTTAACATTTCTCCCAAATTTTGGTGTGTGAGCCGAACTTGAAAGAGCAGCTTGTGTATGATTCCCTTGATTCACTGAGATTCAGTCATTCAGTGGTTTGGAAGATTATTCTGTAACACTTCTTCCTTGTTGGCCACTAGATTTGGGATTGTATTTTTAAAACTACACATGCAGTGAATGGAGTAGTTTGTTAGGGGAGGTGTCTGGAAGCTTCTCTACAGGAGAAGTGTCTAATTTTTTACCATTCATTCTCTTTATGGAGAGGTGGTGGTGTTTTATCCACATTTCTAAAGAAACCTGATATAACTGTGGCCCAGTGCCCTGCTCCCCAGCATCTTCTTTGAGCTGCTGGCTCAAAGTATTTTCATTCATGTCCTGTTGTAGTCTTTTTTAGGACATCCCTATTTGCCATGTTTAACTTTAGAATCCAGTAGAAATTCCATGTACCTTGTTGGTTCTTTGTTTACTCTATTACACCTGTCTCAACCAAAAATGGTCGAAGAAAAATGTCCCTAATGTGAGTTATCTGCTATGTGGGCTGTTCACAACCTTGCTTTTTACCATTTCTGCCGCACACCCCTGCAGCAATGCTCAGGCTGTGATGTTCTAGTTTCCCACTTTGTTGGAACTCAAACCAGCTCTGCAGTGTCCTCCCCTCCCCCACCTTTTATTTAGCCCACGCTGCTGCACCGAACACACTCTGGCTTTGCATGTTCTGTTACTGGCTCTGAGGAAGCACACTTTTTTAAACAGAATGCCTCTAGTTAAATGATTTCTTTGCATTTGATATTCTTACCCCAGATGATTTGGATATAGTTTCCTACAAAAATAGAATCACCTTTCAGGCTAACTGGAAGCCTGAAAAATGAGACCTGGGGGAGAAATGTGGAGTCATTTATGAAATGGGATGCTTAAGTGTAGGTTATTAAACTGTGTGAAGGTTGATGGTGAACTGCTGGTCTAGATTCTATGTCCCTTGTCAGAAATTCATTTGAAAACTCAAAGAGGATCTTGTTTTACATGAAATCTTGGCTGAAATAGGAGCAAATGTTCTGGAAATGAGTATCAGAGACTGCTGGCCATATTGGTAGACTGAGAATTATTCTATATACTCTGTTAATTGCCATCTCTCCTCCTCCTGTAAGGATTTCCAGTCTGGAGTACTTGAATCAGTAAAGGGGAATGAAGAAGAAACAAGCACATATACACCACACACACACACACACACACACACACACACACACACACACACACAGAGAGAGAGAGAGAAGGAGAAACACAAAAAATAGCCATAAAAGTTAACAAAAATGTAATTTGATACAAAAAAAACTAAGAAAAAACACACGATCCATATGACACATAAATTTTACACCACTGAGTACATGGAATGACCATGCTCTTTTGTGTATTGTTCTGAGGAAAATGTGATCTTGGTCAACAATAGCACATAAGATTTTTCTCATTTAACCAAAAACTAGAACTAAAAATATTTTCTTTCTTATTCTCTAAGTTCTATTTTCTTTGGTCTTTAAACTGATGCAAAGTCAAGTTTTACAATTTGCATAATTTCTATTCCCTTGACTCATGAATTTTTATTTTCAAAAATAATCAACATTAAAGAATGACCCTTTCCTTCACAAAGTAAATAGACAAACAGATG
Organism: Petromus typicus; assembly: GCA_004026965.1. Classification (NCBI taxonomy): domain Eukaryota; kingdom Metazoa; phylum Chordata; class Mammalia; order Rodentia; family Petromuridae; genus Petromus; species Petromus typicus. Next base: position 57,574 of record PVIR01002960.1, on the reverse strand, counting down.
ATAGAACAATAAGTCCTTAGCTTTAAGAAAGTGAACATTTTCTGTAAAAACATTCTAAAAGTAATTAAATGTGATGTTTTTAGTTGGTTTTGTTTTGTTTCGTTTTTTGAGACAGAGTTTCTCTGTGTAGTTCAGGCTGGCCCTGAACTCACTATGTAGCCAAGGTTAGCCTTGAACTCACAGAAATCCTCCTGCCACCTCTTCCTGAGTGCTAGGATTACAGGCATGAGCCACCATGCCTGGCTTAAAATATGATTTAATACCCACTAGAAACAACTCTAGAAGTTTTACTCTCATCTTTCTTTCTTTCAGACTTAATGAGGCAATATTATGTGCTTTTTTGTTGTGTTTTTCTTAGATTTGTTTGTTTGTTTGTTTGTTTGTTTTTAGTCTTTTTTTTAAAGACAGGGTCTCACTTTGTAGTTCAGGCTGGCCCTTAGCTCACTATGTAGCCCAGGTGAGCCTCAAACTCACAGCAGTCCTCCTGCTTCTGCCTCTCACGTGCTAGGCTTACAGGCATGTGTCATCACTTCTGATGTTATGTGCTTTTTATGAAAGTTTCCATGGCAAACTTTTTTCAGAAGCCACTACTTGAGAGCAAATAATTCTTCTTAATACATTAAGATTGTTATGCCAGACACTTGAACCAGCCCTCCATTTTATATCACGTGATTATTAACATCCAGCATTCCTTTCAAAGAATAATGTCCTAAACTCACTTCTCTTTTAAACCGAAACTCCCCTGTCCCTTTTTGACTATCCTGTTCTTCAAAAGACTTTTTTGAGTTAATGTTTAGTGCTCAATACATCAATTAAAAATATTAGTTGCAAGATGAGTGGTTTTTAGATAAAATTCTTTAAAAAGTATGTCATCTCTAAGCAATACTCTGGTTCCCCTGAATCTCCATAACATTAATTAAATGTCAAGGGCAATTATGTTCTCTCTAGCAATTAAATAAGCTTAAGTGTATATGACAGCTGCAAGCAATAGGTATTTGAAATATGTATGACCACATTTTAAAAGTAAACCGTACCATTTATTCTGTGTCATGTATGTAAAATTCTAGTAATTCAGGTAAAATTCTCCTTTCCCTTAACTCGTTTGCTATTTTATGATTGTAATATCATAGAAGTAGATTGTTCATTAATCAGCAAAAAGAAATACAAAGAATATAGACTGTAGGAAGAGTTTAGTTTTTTATTCTAAAGCATGAAATTCAGTAGTACATTGCCTAATGTGCTATAGTTAAATAAAATTATTCAAGAACAAAGTTAATTAACAGCATGAAATGTAAGGATAAAATAGAGCTTGAGAGCATATACTAATATAGTTAAATATAATTAAAACTGTTCCAGTATTTATACCATCATCTTCTCTCTCTCTTATTTTTTTTAATCTGGGGGATATCATAAAGCACATTTTGATTCACAGAGATGGAAATAGCACAGTAATTTTAATAATGCCAGTATTGTTTTAAGCAAGCTATTGACTATCTATAAGTAATAGCTTTCTCTCAGAGGGAGAAATGAAAGTTTTCTTAACATATAAATTGTTTAATAAGTTAGGGCAATATAAGCTAGTATTTCCCTTACTTCTTTCCCAATTTTATTTCATGAATTTCTCATAAACTTTCTATTATTTTAGGAGAAAATTAATTCACACTGTCAAGATGGCCAAAAAACATTACTATGAACATTTTGACTTGAAGACAGAGAATTTTTTCATATAAATTTCATTTTTTTACTTTTTCTTATTTTCCACATTCAATTTTATTTCTGAAACTTAACTGAGGGAATCCAGAGTCTACCAGCCAAATGTTTACCATCAATCCTGGAACAAGTTTACAATATCTGCTCATTTTTGTGAATAATAATTGGACTCTTTGTTTACTTATAACTTAATTTGCTTTGTGAAAAAACAAAAGATCTTCAAATTCGTAACACAGAAGTCATGGGGAGCTAAAGGGCCATTAGTTCTCTACATACATTATGGGGTCAGTTTATGCTTCACTACTCTAACATTACTGCTGAGGTTTTTCTTTGCAATACATTCCTTTTGTGACATTTGTTATATATTATAGAGGCTGTATGTTGAAACATGAATTGAGTTAGAAATAAAGAAATCCTATAAAACTCAGCCATAGGAATGCCTGTCACAAAATATTTCTGTGTGAGAGTTCCCTTTAGCAATGTGTGCTTTGGTTTATGTGGTAAGTTTGCAGATGTACTAATTTCATGTTGTTTCTGTGAAATCATCAGGGGGGAATTTTGACAGCTCTTTTGATGCAGAGAAGGGTGTTGGCACAATTGTCATCGCAAAACCTTTGGACGCTGAGCAGAGGTCTGTCTATAATATGACTGTGGAAGTCACCGATGGAACAAATGTTGCTGTCACTCAGGTAAGAGGTTACAGGATAGCAGGATAGAAAAAGGTCTGCTAAAGTCAAGATTGCATGAAATGAAAACATTATCTACTCAGTAGTAAATAATGTCCGTAGATTTACAGTGTTCAAAAAATCATTTCAAAGAGCAACACTGAAAAAGGATTCTGTCAATGGTACTCTGTATCCTAGCTGCCTCTTTCAAGAAATGGGGCGTATTGGTGAATGAAAGAATGATATACATTTGTTTGCTAATGCTTTACTATAAGTTTGTGTCTTTGATAACTTTTCTTGGTTTTCAAGGAGAAAGAGATCTATGCTGCCCGCGTAACACACTGTGAGATTCTTCACTTCCTCAGTGTTTTAGTCACTAAAAGTTAAAACTAGAGAATACTAAGAGTCCACATCATTTTACAGACAAAGGTCAAGTTCTCCATCTAATGTTGCACAGCCTTAATTAAAACAAGGGCTGGGATCTAGGTCTCCAGTCTTCCATTCAAGCCTCTATGTCAGTAGCTCTTTATCCAGGCTGCATGATGCAATCACCCAGGGAGGCTCAAAATGCTGATGTGTTGGCCCCACTCACTGCTGGAGAACTTCTGTGAACTTATGGAACTGGTTCATGTTTCACCGCTAACATGCAGCTTAGCTTAAAGACATCTTGCATTTTGTTTCTTGAGTGTTTATGAAAGGGCATTCAGAGCCAGAAGGAACAGAAAAGTTTCTAGCTCAGTTCATCAGAAAAATTCTGCTCAGTATCTTCCTATGTGAGACCAATACAATTCTAGATGTCAATATCAGGTAGATGTGCCTTAACTTGATGTACTGCTTTATTTCTTAACCAGAGACCTGTCTGGCCCAGTTATGACAGAGAACTAGCACACGTGCATATGCTATGTTTTTCCTCTTCCTGCTGCTTTTCTCTCATATCTGCATGATCCAGAAAGCACCACTAATTGATGAGGGCTCTTTCCCTTCCTGACCGTACATGTGCCCTCAGAATCCTTCTTAACACAATGCTCCCAACAGTGAGAATGGACTTTTTCCAACCTGTGAGAAAGCAAGTGTTGATTTATTTTAAATATGGTGTAAGCCTTTCTAACTAGGCAGTTTGACAAAGGAAAGGGGAAGAGTATTTCACGTGCTTGTCTAGCCAACAGCTTCATAACTAGAAGATGTTTCAAAAATCTGTGGCTCTTTCCTTTGAGTCTATTTGTAATTACAAATAGAAAGGAAGCAGGAGGGTTAATTTTAGTGCATCCCCTTACTTTTTCTTTGAACATACTCCACAAAGGGAACTGACTTGTACATAATAAGGCAGCCAGTGTGTAATACTGGTGTGCCAGCAGCAACCATATGACCTTATTTGCTTTAAAGACTCCTCTTTATACTTATTGCACTGATGTAATTATTTTTAATTTTTTTATTGTGACATGGGTACATTTTGTGCACACATCACAATCCCACTCAACATTGAGAATTTGTACCAGTATATGACACGACTTAATTCTCATTTTTCCCATTTCCCTACCCACCCTACATCTCTCACCCCTTATATACATAAGCTTTGTTTCCCTTTTTTTAACAATCACAATTTTTTCTTTCCCCTCATTACTTACCCTACCCTCCTTTTGCCTTGAATACTCATTTACTATTAAAATTGCCCCAAATAGAATAATAAATTATATGATCTTCCTACATAAAACCATGCCCCTTGGGGTATTTTCAAGATTAATATCTGTACACATGGAAAGGACCCTATGAGTGAGATCCAAGGGACCTGCACAGTCTTCCCTGAAGACTACTACAACACAACCCACCTGTAGTACTGCTGTCTTTAGTTCTAATTACTGGAGACTGGATAAAAAAGCTGTGGTTGTTCTACAGAATGGAGTATTACTCTGCCATAAAAAATGATGTTTGCATCATTTCTACTTAAATGGACATACCTTGAGGATATCCTCATAAGTGAAATAAATAGGACACAGATAGGTACATATCGCATCTTTTCTCTGGTATGAGAAAATAAAGACGTAAATGGGTCCTAGAATTGTATGTTATATATTGTGAAATAGAAAATGCTCAAAGTAAAATAGGGTGAAGGGGGAAAAATAATGGAATTATAAAATTAAATTGTAAAATTATCCATTTCATAGCATATCCAAACTCTACTTTTGAAATTTTACTTTAAAACTCAAAGCATATTTAAATAAAATACAAATAAAGCATGAAATCATATTGATTTTCAGATTTTTCTCTAGAATTTTTAGACCTTTTGTATAAAGTAGTATTCAGATGCCCAAAATGTTATGGGTGCTTATTAAATATTTTTAGAATGAAGATTAGATACAGCATATTCATCAGGTTGTAGATGGAAGGTATGTTGGGTCTCTAAAACAGAGAGCTGATGTATGTTAACAAAAGAAAAGAGAAAAAGAGATGGAGAAAGTAAAAGGGAAGGAAAGAAAGGAAAAAAAGAAAAGAAAGGGAAACCAATGAGACATACCTTAGAATTTTATTAGGATGAGAAATAATTTAATATCATTTATTCCACAAATATTTTTGAAATTCAGACTATAAGTGAAGAGCTGTATTAGATGGTTATAGTACCACAGAATTTTGTGGGTTTTGTTTTGTTTTGGGTTTTTTTGTTTTGGTTTCCATGTGTGCCTGCTCAGTCATTCGTTTGTTCATTTGTTTGTTGAGACAAATTCTCAGTATGTTGCCCAAGCAGGTCTCCAGCTCCTGGGCTTAAGAGATCCTCCTGCTCTATCCTTATGTGTAGCTAGGACTGTGGCCATTTGCTCCTGGACCCAGATAGTCATACCAAATTTTAAGTAAATCTGATATGCCTCATTTTAAAAAAAAACATTAATATGGACACATATATAGCAACATTGTAAATGCACACGTTGTTTGAATCCTGTGTTTGTTGATTCAGTTTAGACTAATATCTAGAATAATTCAGAAAGAGTTCAAAAATTTGGTTGAACTTGTAGGTACTCCTTGAAGAGGTAAAACTAAGGAAGTAAAGTGTCTAAAGATTTCCTTGCAAATTTCTTCCAGTCACTCTGTGTTTCCAGAGTTTCATCCTTCTTATGAAATGAGAATTCAGTTTCCAAAGTATAAATTGTGTGAAAACATTGCATTATTGCCATCAGAGCACCATCACTCTGTCACTTGACCTGTACTAGACCTGAGAACCCCATTAACCTCTACCAATTAAGGCCTCTCTCACATTTACCAAGGCTTCCCTGGCAGTGGTGACAAGAAAGGTTCTCTGAACTAATTAACATTTTTAGTGTCAGGGACATCAGAGAAAAGGATGTTTGGGAAATAAATGGTATTCTATATTTTACATAGAAACCACTTATTCACACTCCATTCCATGACCTTAAGCAACTTAATGATTCCACCATCAAACAGATATACTTTTCCATTTAACTAAATAAATGTCCTGTAGCCCAAAGACACCTGTTCAGTATTCCTTTGAGAACTTTTCTCTCCTTTGTTCATTTAGGATCATAAAACATGGCACAACACAGGCTTCAAATCAGCCATAAACAACATGTTGAGTTTTACTTTACAAATGTCAAATAAATCAGAACCTTGGGGATTCAGTGTCTACATGTAAACCCTCCCTTCATCTTCACCTTATCCTGCTCTCCCAAGTCTCACAGGATTCTTGTGCCTCAGTGCTACAAAGTCTGATGATGAATAAACATCCTTTTTCTTTGCTGAGATTGCTGAGTTGAGTACAGAATATGAAAAGGATGTGTGAGTTTCCAGTTACAGAGATTTCATAGGGTGTAAACAGAAGAACAAAGCCTCTCAACATTTACAAAAACCTCTCAGTGGGATGGATAAAGGCCTCTGCATAAAAGTGTTTTGATTTATGCAAGATATTATTGCACTTTTATAGTATAGCATAGGACAAAAAAATTCTGATATCCCAGAAGTTCAGAGAACAAGGCTGTTCCACTAGGAAGAGAAGGATTAAAGGGAGATGATATTATCAGTACTGTAGTGAGAGAAGAGGTGAGGAATAATGAGAAGCCTTGGGTGCTAGATGTTGACTAACTTCTAAAGAGCATCCAAGCAGAAGCAGGGACTCAAGAAAAGCCACAGTAATGAATTTCCAAGCAGGATATGTGTACTTTCCCTCCAAATACAGACGAGTACTACAAAAGGATTTGGGGGAATTGTGTGGGGACTATGACTTTTATACATCATTTACCATGGTGAGGAACCAGGGTTCCATGCAGAGCCAGTTAAATCCAGGCTTAGGGGAGGAGCCTAGACATTTTATTTTACTAGAAATGACTAGTGCAATCTTGTTCCAAGGTAATAAGAGGCAATTTGAACTGGCTCCTACTACACAAGACAGGAAAGTCATTTAATTTAGTTACTTTATGATTCAAGCACTATTTACTTTGGGCAGAATGGTCCTCCGTCATCTCCCTGACAAGATGTCCACATCCAAATCTTTGGAGTTAACGTGTCACCCTACACATTAAAAGGAACTTTGAAGATGTCATTGAGGCTAGACATATTAAGGCAAAAAGTGGATCCTGGACTCTTCAAGTTCCAGGTAGGCATAACCCAATCAAAGAGGCCCTGAAGCAGTTGTTGTCAGAAGAGAGGTAACAAAGGTGGATACAGAAATTTTATGTATGAGATAGACCTGAGACATCATTAATAGTTTGAATATGGAGGGAACAACACGACGATGAATACTGGTGGCTTTAAGGAGCTGAGAGAGGTTCCTAAATGACAGGTAGCAAAGAAACGGGGACATTAGTCCCATAACCACAAGGAACTTAACGCCATCAACAAGCTGAATGAAGGAGGAGGAGGTTAATCCCAAAAGTGACCAGAAAGAAATACCTCTGTGCCAACCTCTTGATTGTGGTCATGACTTGGCTACAGAACTATGAGATAGTAATAGTGGATGTGGGTATAATATTAGTGGAGAAGACTTCTTAGTATGTGATGACCTTTTATGTTAGAAAGAGAAAACTAATCCATTAATGTCATCCCTATAAGTGAGAGGAGAAAAAAGTTAAATAACTTGAGTTGATTGTGCATTGAGATACAATCAATCAAGTCTGAGAAACTGCCTTTCAAACACTATAGTATGATGCCTTTAATAGGCAAAATTAAATCTTTGGTTTCTGTTTTAAGACAGGAGATTTTTTTAAATGTCTTCTTGGGAGACACAATGTCTACTTTCACCATTAGAACCTTTCATAGCCACTATAGGGAAGACTGTAAAATACTTAACCTCTTCCTAAACTTTCCTTGAGCAGGCAGAATTTATGGGCCCCATGTTACCATATTGCACACATTAGCATGGATGAAACATTGTAGATTTTAACAACTTCCCACCTATATCTCCCAAAACAGTCCAATTGACTCCATTTTATAACAAGTGTAAATAAATCCTGTGGGGTTCTTCCAAAGGGTCAGTGGTTAGAAATACGTAGTAAGACATAGTAACATATAATACTTATATGTTCGGAGTAAGATATTTCCCTGTAACACTAGAGAAGATAAGCCAAGTGTTATCATAATATTCACCAGAGAGAAAAAAAACAGAAACCCTTCATATACCATCCTAGGAACTTTCGCCTACTCATTTCTTTATACAAATATACAGTGCAGTTCACTGGAGGAAGCATATGATGTAATAGAAGAGCCCCTATCGCAAGTTTAAATTAGCACTTGATAAATTGTTTTGCATGATATTAAGTAGTCCAGTGTTTTCTCCCACCAAGGGATAATATCTCATATTCTTCATGGGTTGTTCTAGGAATGAAAAAAAAAAAAAAGAAGAAAAAATTCTCAGAGGCTCTGAAGTGCTGAACATATGCAGGCCTTGTGAGTGAACCTGGTTCTCAATTTAAAATTAGACTAACATACCTGTTAGCTAGAAACTATGTGTGTGACTTTCATTGTTAGATGTGAAAGCAGAGATAGTTATGGCCAGATAATCCAAAATGACATTGATAGAATTCAGGCACTTGAGGTGCATGATTCTATCATTTTAGTAACTTTTCCTTATCCAAGTTATGTTTTGGATTTGTAAAGATAGAAAATACAGCATTTACTTTTATGTTCCATAGACAAACCTGCCATTTAAAATCTCTTTCTGATAATCTGAACAATTCTTAAGCCTCACAAAGGCAAATTCACTGAGCTAGGTCTTAGCCATAGGTCCTGCATTTCCTGGGTCTGGGAGGATGACCTTCCTTTCAGAGGTAACCCTTGATGTCCACCCTTCGATGATCTGCCAGTCCTCTGCGGGCCATGTTTGGAGTTCCTCACAAGCCTGCTTCCTGAGAAAGCAGATTTTATCTTGAAGGTTTCTGGCTTTGTCTTTTCACCTTTCCCCACCCAACACCTGCTTAAAATGATGAGGAAAACAAATCATTGTGCCAAGAGTTCTAGATCAAGAGCCACCTCACAACATCTCTTTCATAAAGGGCTTTCTCTCATCGACTTTAATGCCATCTGCCTCTTAGCAGGTGAAGAAGGTAGGCCCAACCCTTCATTATGTATTTCGATTAAGAGAACATTAAAGCAAGTGCATACAGATAAAATAGTCAGCATATCAACTCTTAAAATAAAAGACTTTCTGTTTAAAAAAGTAATGATAAAATTTCATGATATGTAATAGATCTGTGTTTGACAACTTTGGAGAAATCCATTTTTGAAAATGAATTCCAATTTTAAAGGCAGCGGAAAACTCTCTGTTTAAAATAATCTCATGATTAATGTTCCCAAAATGAAAATGGTCATGTCTCTCATTTATTTTATAAAGTAGAGTTTCTTTATAGCAAAGAATATATTTGCATACATATTTGTTTATAAATATATCTCATACAATCATAATTAATGTGTATATAACTTAAGTGTCATGGAAATAATTTGATAGGATGAGTGTTGAATGAGTCTCCAAAGGCCCTGAGTTAGAGGCTAGACTTACCCTAGTGACTTTGGACATATCCCTTCATATTTTCCTTGTTGATTAACTAGTCTAAAAAGTTGATATTATATTGTACACTGTAAAACAAGTGCAAGCTGGGCCGGGGAGTTAGCTCAGTGGTTCCAGCGCCTGTCTTGCAAGCACAAGGAGCCGGGTTCGATTCCCCGGTAACCACATAACAATACTGGGTGTGGAGACCCACACCCAGCAGCAACCAGTACCACATACCACAGTGTCGGGCGTGGTGGCTCACGCCTGTAATCCCAGCACTCGGGAGGCAGAGGCAGGAGGATTGCTGTGATGTGAGTTTGAGGCTGAGCTCAGGGCCAGCCTGAACCACAAAGTGAGACCCTGTCTCAAAAAACCTAAAAAAAAGTGCAAGCTGATTTGAATTTTCTGCTTCAAAATCAAAACTTGAAAAAAAAATTTGTGAGCATTGGCCTTGGAAAGAATGAGAGTCATCTCCCCTGAAATCACAATTACAGGATGTTTTAAATATGGTTGTGAAATGCCAACAGACGCAGAACAGAATTTCAGTAATTTAAGACTTAATTGGTTCCAATAAAAGACAGAGCTTTTACCCTACAACCTGCCCCTGTGGACGCTTCATACCATGAGCCTTTGTAAAGCAAGTCTTGGCTTCTACCCAGACTTAGCTTAGAAGAGCTTGCAAAACCCAAAGTGTTTGTGGTGGGCAGCATTGAAACAAGCTCTGAAGAGACTTCCTATATTCGGGTTTCCTCCTGCTTTGATTCCATTGTGCTTCCCTAGGCATTTCAATTACCATTTTGAACACAACATCTTTGAGAGTTACTTTGCTTTGTTTGTTAGTTCAGGAGCTCACAAATGGCCCCAACTGTGGGAAATAAAAAGCAAATGAGGAGAAGGAAGTCTTTTACAGAGAAACACTTGTTCTGACTGTAGATTAGGCTCAAGACAAAAGAAGCAGAAAGAGGCAAGCTTTTCAAGAGCACATCAACTTTGAAACTCTGTGAAGGTCAGGGCAGGCTTGCTGGCCAAAAATGCTTTTTCATCTGTTAATATAACTGCCTCTGTGAACAAAAATACTTTAGCATCTTGGTTACATTAACCTGGACATTCTAAAAGAAAAAACTGACATCACAAAATCTAGCATGGTTTTGGATATATATGATGAAAATAATTGGCAAAACTCTGGTGGCATGCTTTTCAAGCCTGTTTCTACCACAAACTACAGGGCAAAGTTTGTCCGCGTTACAGTCACTCCCGGGAGAAAGTTGTTTATCTCAGAGGTGACAGCACTTTTTTTCCTGTTGTTACTCAGAAAGATATATCTGTACAGAAATTAATGATAGTGTAGTTATCTATAAAGATGGTCGTGGCCTGGCCACTTTTATTCAAGAAAACTAAATAACTTCCTGCTTTGCAGCCAAGTACTAGTATATTGTGCAGTGGGGAATCTGTAAAGGCTTTTTATTAGTAAAGGAAAAGATAAGACCATTGCTATGTCCACTGCTATTTAATGTTGTGTCTTACTACTGGACAATGCAAGTGGGTAAGATAAAGCACTTTGTGTAGTAAGTATTATAAAGGAAATAAAAGAGCGTTTCTCTTTGCATGGGATATAATGACTTATCTGAAAACCTCAAGAGATTGGAAAACCTATTGGAAATAGTAGGAAAATTTACTAAAACAATATTATAAATTTAACAGAAAATAATCTATATATATGGCCTAAAACTTGAAAACATATACTGAAAAAAAGAGCTCACTTAGAATTAATACATCCTTTGAAAAATATTTAAGATATACTTGAGGCAAATTAAAATGTCCCAGAAAAACAAGATAGTAGATCTGAATGACTGAGAAAATACAAACTAGGTTCTGGGAGAGAAAGATTGTATTATAAAGAAATACATTTCTTCTTAGTTAACCTAGCATAAGTCCAATTAAAAATATTGTCAAGCCAAAGTGAGTAAAGAAGAACATAGTCAGGAAAACTCTGAAGAAGAACAAGAAAAAGACCTTTTGTTTTTGTTTTTGTTTTTGTTTTTTTTTTGAGTATTTTGAAATTCTTTTATTTTTACCAAATTTTTTTTTAATTTTTTAACTTTATTGGTACATTACATATACACATCATGATTGCACTCCATTTGTACCAGTATAAGACACAACTTAATTCTCATTTTTCCCATAGCCCTGCCCACCCTACCACCCCCCCAAATACATAAAATTTGTTTCCTTACTTTTTTGTTACAATCTCAACATTTTCCTCCTTCTTCCTATTTTACATTGAGCATTTTCTATTTCACAATATATAACATACAATTCTAGAACTCATTTACATCTTTATTTTCTCATACCAGAGAAAAGATGCGATATGTACCTCTCTGTGCCCTATTTATTTCACTTATTGCTACATCTTGGAAACAACCTAAGTGTCCATCAACTGGAGACTGGATAAAAAAGCTGTGGTTCTTCTACAGAATGGAGTATTACTCTGCCATAAAAAATGATAAGTTTGAATCATTTCTACTTAAAAGAAAAAGGCTTTTCAAAGTTAAGAAGTATCATGAAACCTCGACAAGCAAACATTTTACTATTCCATGAAAATATGAACTACTGTATTAGAATAGCAAATCTAAAAATATACTAATTGCATGTGTAAATTGAGTATAGAAGTGGGTCCTCACATCAACAGGAAGTGATAGGCTTTTTTTAAAGTAGCACTGAAAAAGCAGAGCTATGTAGGAAAAAAATAAGACTGGATTTATTCTTCAGATAACATGCCAGGATTCTTCACACAATTCTCCAGGAAAGTTTCAAATGGGTCATATATATAAATGAAGGAAAAGAAAATATAGAAATATTCTTTTAAAAAGATGAATAAGTTTAACTATTACCAAGAAATACAGATACCCTTCTAAACTATGACTTAAGATCCAGAATCAATGGAGAAAAAACTGGGATATTCAATTTAGCACAGCAAAAAGCACCGTGAGCAACATAAAATGCATAAAAAATTGAAACATTTTTGAAAGTTACATCACAAATTAACAACAATAAAGAAGGAAAAGACCATCTAACTATAGAAGAACAAGCTGTTATATATGCTCCAATAAAAAAAGAAAATCAAAGATGTTCTTAAATATATGGAAACTACACTCAACTACCATTTTTTATTTATCCTATTGCCAAAAAACATCAAATTTTAATACATACAAGACTGTGAGAAAGTCATGCCTGTATATTGTTATGGGAAGGCAAAATGGTAAAACCTTGGAAAAAGGAAATATGGAAATAACTAACAAAATTATAAAAGGACTTGCCCTCTAATCAAGCAAAACCAATTCTTAGATCATATATATGCCAGCAAAAATATGAAAATAAACATTATCACAAGACTTTTTTCTATATACATTTTCCAAAATCAAAAATGTTAAAATTAACATCAGCACAGGACTGGTGGAATTAACTATGAGACATCTAGCCATTATCTCTTTAATGCTCTGGAGTTCTCTTCAGTGTGTGGGCAGGCTTCTCAACACCACTAAAGCCATATGGGGTCAGACAATTCCCTGTTATGGGAGCTGTCCTGTGATTGGAAGTGTGTTTACAGCATCCCTGGCCTGTACATACTAGCAGTTGGCAAGATTTCTATTTCCAGTTGTGACAATGCATTTTGGGAGTGACATTTTTTGCAAATTCCTTGTGGAGTAAAATCATCTCTAGTTTGAAAGCAATCATCATTTTCATGAGAAAAAAAAAAGACATGTAAAAACAATGACATTAAGTAAAATTTTGAAATGATAATAGCAATATAAACTTTTGAAATAATTACTTAAAAACCCTTTCCTAACTCTCTACAGTGACTAAGCAAAAACATAACAGCCAATACAGAAGCAACAAGTACTCCTACTATTAGATTGTGGTCTCTACTACTATTTCTAACTATAAAGGAGCTAAGGCTTTTAGAAAAGATGAATATTCTTTAAGATTGGGACAGAAAAATTGTATAAAACAATCTTGGAAAAAATTATTAGGAAGAAACAATTAGAAAGCAAAAGTGGAGTCCTAAGGTTGTATAAAAAATCTCAAAAGCCAACCTGAAGAGAATCACACCAACCAAAAATAAAGACTGTCTGTGCCCCAGCAAAGGACTGTGTATCAGTCCGTCAATAAACATCATAGCTTTAATGGACAGAAACCATCAGATGCTATGCAATTCATTAGTTTGTAATAATGCTTGAAAAAAAAAAAAAATCTCATTGGTCACCTTCCAAAAACTTAAGATACCAGCATCTTATTCCAGAATGATTAAGAGATAAGTACTTACTCTACCTTTTCTATATGGACTGTACTAGGTAGTTGTAAAATTTCCTTGTACAAGACTATTAGAGCCAATTAATGCAGAGGGTTATAGAGTTAGAATATTAACATTTGAAAATTTTAACAAATTAATTAATTTAATTCTGTGTAATGGCTGTTGACATCAAAGAATAAGAGAAAAGGAGCCAGATATTATGCATCTCCAGAAGCAAGTACCAGCTATCATTCATTCAGCATCAGTCAGAAAATATGTTTTTCAAAAGAAAAAATAAAAGGAATGGGAAATTGAACCTGAATCTTCTTGAGTCTCCTAGATCACACAATCAATTTATGAAAAATATAAGACACAGAGAGATGTTTAGGATAAAACCACAGGGATATATGAGCAAAATTCAAATTGGGAACTAAAGGGAAAAATGGATCAGTTGGGCCAGGGATTTAGCTCAGTAGTTCTGGTGCCTGCCTTGCAAGCCCAAGAGCCCAGATTTGATCCCTGGTTACCATATACAACAATGCTGGGGCATGGTGACTCACACCCACCAGCAATCAGAACCACATACCACAGTGCCAGGCATGGTGACTCGTGCCTGTAATCCCAGCACTTGGGAGGCAGAGGCATGAGGATTGCTGTGAGTTTGAAACTGACCAAAAGAAAAGAAAGAAAGAAAAAGATCAGTTTCTTCAACACCAACAGTAACAACACTAAAATAGGGAGGAAACAGAAAGTGATAAGGGAGGAACCTATAAATTAAAATGTAACTAAAGGACATACCAACCAATTACAATGTTTGGACAACATTTTCAGATTAAATAACATCCAGATTAAAATAAACTAATATATATTCACACCCATATATACAATCACATCCTGAATACCTTAAAACAGTTGGAGAAGTATGAACACCAACTGATCATACTAAGGAAACATTGTGCTCATGTAAGTGCAATAATACTATTAAATGTGTGTGTATTTGTTTATTCTCAGTATCTTTTAGAGACACATGTTTAAATGATATGATAACTAGCAGATGGAGATGGAAGGAAGATAGATAAACACACCATAATCATGAACTGATCATTGTCAAAGCTGAGTATACATTGCAGAGTATACATTGAGCAATTCCTTTCATATATCACTGGAAATTTTATAGCAAAACACTTTATGAAAGGCAACAATATGGAGACTTCTCTTTTATGTATCATTAAAACCATGTTCTGGGCACCCCTCCCGTGTGAAGGTCAAGCACAGGCTGTAGCTACATAGAGGGGAAGTTCTGCCTGTGCTGAGTCCACTGTGTACTCCTCTCTTTCCTCTTCCGTCTCTGTGACTCCACCCCTTCTGTCCCTGCTATCACACCATTCACCATGAGAAGAAACGTAACAACTTTCAATAGTAAAAGATTACAAAATGAAGGTCACCTTCTACATTCTCGTGGCTGCTTCATTTGTTTAATTAATAGCAAGAATATTGATCAGCTCATAATTTAAGTTCATGCTATTGAGAACTGCCAGTTTATGTTCAGTCTGTCATTACAGAATTTTTATAGGAGAGCTTCCTACATATTGAGAAAACTGCTAGAAGCTAGGACCTAAGGACATAAAGAGAAAAAACAGAAAGAGGAAACCTCTTTTATTGGCAGTGAGTGAACTGGCATTAGGCCTTACTCTCTTCTCCTTTTAATTCTAGGTATTTATCAAAGTGCTGGACAATAATGATAATGGCCCCGAATTCTCTCAGCCAAATTATGATGTGACAATTTCTGAGGATGTGCTTCCAGATACAGAAATACTGCAGATCGAAGCCACAGATCGAGATGAGAAGCACAAGCTGAGCTACACTGTGCACAGCAGCATCGACTCGGTCAGCATGAGAAAATTTCGGATCGACCCCACCACGGGGGTGCTCTATACTGCTGAGAGACTGGACCACGAGGCCCAGGAGAAACACATCCTCAACATAATGGTAGGACAACACTACTAATATTCTCTATTGATGTAACTGTTAACCATGCAAGGCTTAGTTTTCAGATGATAGGGCCCTTCTGTTTTATAAGTAGCAGAAAATTTGGTCTTTTCATTTTTTTATCTTTTGATTTCAGTGAATATTCACTTACCATTGCTACATAGTAATTCCTTTTTTTTTTTTTTTTTTTTGGACAAAATGAAATATCAGATAAATTCTGTAGGCACTGGCAGCTCAGTACATGCTATGGACAGACTGGCCAGAGAGGGAAGGAACAGGCCATGTTCCCAGGCTGTATGACTGGTTTACTTCCATTAGATAATGTGAAAATTTTTTGAAGAAATTCTTTGAGAAGTTGTTCACAAGGGGAATCATTTGCTCAACCTGTGCAATGCTCAGTCTTTAGACACATTTACAGACCAAATTTACTACCTATTGCACTGGCATCAGACTAGCACAAACACAGAAACACAAAAGATATGTAACACACCAAAATGCAGGTTGTTAAATCTGAATTTGTGTTCATTTATGCTCCTTCAAGTTACACAGGAGAGGTTGCTTTAGTTTTAAAGTGAGTCATGTCTCATTCACATTATTGAAAAGTAGAGATTAAGAAAAACACCATTAGTCAGTTGTGTCCTATACGTGGACCCTTGACTTACAAACTCAATTCATAAATACCTAGAGGGCTGGCTATAACTCAAGAAGCTCAGGCTCCTCTGCACAGCTTTCAAAGTCTCTGTATAATTTTAGGCTACATTTTCCTGCAGGCAGATCCTAGTGTCCTTAGAGAGACATTGGTCCAGGATTTTTCAATTAGCACCACACAGGAGAGGGTATTGTAATGTTCCCTCCAGAGCTCTTTAAGGCTTGAATCTGGATCTGAGACCATCTGGAAGCATAAGCAGCCAGTATTGGGGTCATAAGTCAAGACTCTGTTTATAAGTTAAAACTAAAATTTTGATCACAATCCAAGTTGTTTGTATCTCAGGCCAGTTACAACTTTAGGGTCCACTGTTATATGTCCTTGTAAGTGCCCAAGAGTCAATGGACAATGCATGAATTGCCTATCAGAGACCGGTGAGGCTCTGATATGGTGAATATTCCTAGACTATGGAGGATGTGAGACTTAGTCTTTTGCACTGATTAGCTAAAAAATACACTATGATGCTGTGAATTCCCAAGCAGCTGAAAGTAATGGTCCACTAAATGTTACTTTTCTTTCATGAGATAGGAAACCTTTCAGGACAAAAGGAAATTTGTTTCCTGTCTGCGTGTGGTTTCCACCTAAAACTCAAGGAAGAGAAGGAGCAGCTCATAGTCATCTAATTCATCCCTCTGGCCATTCATTCATTTATTCATTCATTCAAGACGTACTTCTTGAGCATGTAGTATGAATCAAGCACTGCTCTAGGTACTGAGGACACAAAAGAAACAAAGTTCCTGCAAGCTTGGAACAAAGGTTCAAATACAACTGACCCACATGTCAGTAATCCCATAAGAAGGAGTTCAGCTTGGACTTCTGGTATGACAAACAAATCTATAGAAATTCAGCATACTTACTGGACCTATTTTGCATGTGTCTTCTTCAAAAGAAAAGACCTTGTGCTGGTGACAAATTCCATTCTCACAAGTCATTTCTGTTCATTCTTTCCTCAACAAACCTAGTTTAATCAATCTTTATCATTTATTAGTCATGTTATGGAGGATTTTGAACAAATGAGTCATATGCTGCCTTTCTCCTAGCCAACCCATTTTACTAATTCCTTCAAGGTGCTATTTATGAAACCCTCTTTCTTTTTGATGGCTCTTTTCTGTATATTTTCTAATTTATTTACATCTTCCTGAAATTATACAGTCTAAAATTGAACAAGCCAGAAGTACACATTTGATTAGTGCTGCATCAAATTATAGCCAAGCCATGTGGATGTAGTTAAAGAACTGATTGTTTACAAGCTTCTCCCAAATGCCAAGACCGGGGAATTTCAAAGCTCTCAGGCAAAGTTCTTTAGGAAAATCACACTGAGGTCTCACCTTTAAAAATTCAGATTGACTGCATCCTACCAGAATCAAGGTTCTCTATCAGCTCTTGGCCTTTGTAAATATTAGATCTTCTTGCAAGAAAGTACCACATGCCACTATTACCACCATTTTACTGCCTTTCCTTGGGCAGCTTACCTCTTCCAGGAAACTAGATTAGATTTTTCTTCCTACTCACTCTGAGTGTACTTAAAATGTATCCCACACCCTCTCTTAGAACTGTGTGTTATACCTAGTTACTTGTTTGTACCCCTACTCTACTCTAAGCTTCTGAAGGATCCTGTACTCCTTTTACTGCTAAACCACTAGAATCAAGCCAGAGATTTGATGGAAAATTGACAACAATAAATGTTTGATGAATGAGTGGCCATGCAGCACTGTCCACAAATTCCACTCTTTAGTTTTCCTTCAGAAGAGTCTCCATGCAGCATTTCCTCAGCAACTTCAAAGTACATAACAAGGAGGAAATAGATGTAGAGGGGCTCAGAGCAGACTGCTATGATTGTGCTATCAAGATGTCAATTCTGCAAGCACAGATTTAGCCAGACTGTAGACCAGGCATCCAACTAAACAATAAAGATGAGGTGATTCCACTTTTGATTTGTACAAAAGCAATCTCTTCTCTTTGTAATGCCACCTATTGAGCACCTATGAGATGCTAGGACTGGATCCAGCACTTCGGGTGCATTATTAACTCATTTTAACTTCACTACCAAAATAGCCATGTGAGTTCTTTGCAATTTAAGATTTTAGTTCTACTCCTTCTTGTATTTTGCCTAAAGGTCAGAGATCAGGAGTTTCCTTATCGAAGAAACTTGGCCCGAGTCATTGTGAATGTGGAAGATGCTAATGACCACAGTCCTTATTTTACCAACCCACTGTATGAAGCATCTATGTTTGAATCGGCTGCTCTGGGATCAGCTGTTCTGCAAGTGACCGCTCTGGACAAAGACAAAGGGGAAAATGCAGAACTCATATATACCATAGAAGCAGGTGAGAGCTGTTGCACTGCCCAGATTTCAGCGTAATGCATGGCCCCAAACACTCAGTATTATATATCACCATGTGAACTACAGATGGTTATAATGCTAAGTGGCCCAGCAACCATCTACTTATGTGTGATGGTGTATAAAGTTCTTGGCATTTCAGTGATATGTTTTCTAATATTGACAGCAAGAAGAGTGTTTTCATTGTGTTCAATCTAGATTTTTTTTTTTCTGAAATGGAAAAGGGAGAAGCAATGTGTAACATGTTCTGTGGCTTTTACTTAGGAGACAACAAACCATGGCCTCAGACTATAATTACCTGTCTTCTATCACCTCAGAACTACTTGGCTGCTCTGTGGTTTAAATCTCACATATCTTTGTTTATTTATGAGTAGGTGGTTGTGGACTTCAGGATTCCCTTCTGACCCATGGTTGCCACAAGTTTGCTTCAATAATGGCAGTCTGAAGAGGGAAGTAGTTAGTAGATAAGAGGTTTGAATTACCTGCTGAACTTGACAGATAAGTAAGCAAAGCCTCTTGTTTTGTTAAATCTGCGATTTTTTTAAAGTCAATTTTAACATCTATAAGACAAGCTCATAGTTTATGGATAGCTTAAATATTGAGAGCTAGACAGCATTATTATAGAGAAATAAATGTCCAAGAAAAAGATAGGACTGTGGACCTAAAAATGGCAAATATCCTTATCTACTCTATTTTTCTCCCTCTTCTGTCTGTTGAGATATTCAAACCACATATTTCCAAAATTGTCTTCAACACTGTGCTTGCTTTGCATAACCTGCCATCGATACAAAACCTTCTTTCCTTTCATGTAAATGTAAAGCACTTTTATGAATAGTAAAGTTAAAATGAAAATACCAGGATGACAGTTTGGGATTAGAAATTTAAGAAGAAAAATCAATAACCTCCTTTTTAAAAAGCCCCCACATCAAGTAATAATCTAAAATTACTTCTTGTCATAGGCCCCTGAATTTTATCGGAGTCTGTTCTAATATGTATATTGAAAACAAAAGAAAAAGAAAAGGTGCTGGTTCCCAGCAGCGGGGGGCCTCTGGAGAATTCTCCCACTTCCTTCTAGATTTCCATGAGATTTTCTTTCAACCTAATGCCTGCTCCCTTGCACTTTGAAATGCTGCTTTGCATCTCTTGATTATCACAGAACATTTATTATTTAATTGTATAATCCTTGTTCTTTTAGTTCCACAAATAACTTAGGGAAACCTTTCACAGAAAAAGTCATCTAATCCAGAATTCTTTTCATTATTCTGGAGTTTTTGTTAATCTTGTCTTTTTTCCATGAATATTCATTCATGCCTATACATTGTTTATATCATCTGGATATAAAACTTATTTTTAACTTTTCGTATAAATTTTCTAAACATTTGTCTGTCAACCTCTGCCTGCTCTTTACATTGCCATTGAGACCACTACTTATACTTTCTTAGCTAGCCAGATAATTTTTAAGCCAATATGAAGTTTCTTAACAACTAATTTAACTTATCAACCAGCTGAAAGACAGCTGCACTTAGGTCTTAAACTCTGTGGTGACAATCTGGTTCTCTGTCATTTCTTTAACAATGGGCTAAAGGAAAAAAAAAAGGAGCTCCTGAGAAGCTTTTATAAAGAAAACCCAAATTTCCAGAAAATCATAAAAAAGATTGTGATCTCGAAAAAAAAAAAAAACTTTTGATTATGTGTGTGTAAAGAATAAGAAGAAATACAATGTGTGCAATAAATCTCTCACAGATTGCAGGGTCCTCCTCAGACTCACAGATGTACCCTAGCCAGGCAAAGTCCTTCCAGATGACTGGACAAGAGGCAGATCCCTGATGCTTCAGCATTTTGAAGCAAATGACAAGTGGCTCTGTAAAATGTTACATTTTATTTAACTTCTCTAATACACCTCTGATAAGCAAGATTTCACTGTTTACTGGTGGGCTATAAATCCCCTGTCTCTTGCCTGGCCTCTGAAGTAACTGCTGAAGCTATTTATTTTGACCTGAAGTACTGAGGCAGAATTTAACTGCAGAGCTGCAGGTCATTTATCTAGTTTAATTTTGTGTTTGACCCCAGACAGGAGAGTGAAAGAGAAACCAGGCTAAACATTGAGCTAGATTGAGATCCACTGGATCCCACGATGCATACTCAGAGAGGATTTAAAACCCTTTTTAGATCTATCTCTCTTCCCAATCCTTCTGCAATAACTGCTGAGCCCCTTCTTTGTGGCAAGCACCATGCTATGTACCAGATAAGTAATAATAGTTAAGAGGAGAACAGCTTGTACCCAACTGTCAAAAGTCTACAAAAAGCTATAGATTGCAGAAAACAAGCAGAGGTTCCTTTCCAGAGATTTTAGACCAAATGGAGAGAATAAGAAGAAAGTGGACTCCAAGGACATGAGTCAGAGTGTAGAAGAAGAAAAGGGAGCAGACATAGGAGTGCAGGGTGCTGGAAGGGTACAACAAAATAGGCCATGGGACAGCAGGTAAGGGAGCTCTCCTGGAGTTCAAAAGCTGCCTCCATTTCATGCCTGCTGTGGTGGTTCTTATGAAAGATGAAATGTTGCTGGGCTAGCGTGAGGGAGGACTTCCCTAGAACTCTGAGGTGAGGGCCCACAGTCGAGAGGCCTGCTGTGTTAGCATTCGGCAACCAACGTTGGTGCCATGACTGGAGCCTGAGCGTTGCTTAGGGGCAATGATTTCCAGCTCTGTTCCATGATGCTTGTCTTTGAAATCTCACTTGAAAACTCATTGAACTTTCTATTGTTAGGCTTATCACAAAATTGTCATGTATAGATGACAATATAAAAAATCATGCCAATATCAAAGATAACATTATTTAATGTTCACATTTAGAAAGTAGAATCAAATGACCCATATTCAGTGTGTTTTCTCTTTAAGAATAAATAATCCAAAAAATAAATAAATAATACAAGGCCAGAGATTTGGTTTAGTGGTGCCACACCTGCCTGCCAAGTGCAAAGTCCTGAGTTCAAGCCCTGGTACTGAAATGCATAAATAAACAAACAAACCAAGGGATAGAGACTTTTTTCTGTTCAGATATGGAAAAATCTACTTAATAAGTATGTAACAACAGGTATGCACATAGTTTTATTTGCTGTTAATTTCAGTAAGCATAACATAAAAATGCCATCTGAATCCTTACTCCTGTCTTAGTGGTTTTGATATTTACGTGATCTCTGTGCCTGCTTTGCTACAGTTCCCAACAGGACAGAAAAATGCAGATCCCCTTAAATAACCAAGATCTTTAACATTTGACTTCAAGGAATCTAAACACAAAGGCATGTGTGTTTTTAAGTTGTGTCAAAAAGCCCGAGGAGGGGAACAGAAAGCAGCTTGAAGGAGGCACCTTACTAGCCACTATTATGAGCTCCTTGTCCCCATTCACCTTCTTTATGTTCTTCAATATCTTCATTTTTGTTTTTTCTTTCAAAATATTTATTTCACTCACCCTCAGCAGTCCTGGATTCCAAATTCATGCATGTTTCAGAGGCAGAGCTACACACGTGAGCAGGGTCACAGTCCGCAGGGCGTCCCATTCTGTAAAAGTGGGTTCCCATGTCCCCTCCCCCGTTCAGAAGGCTTATACCTCGAGTTACTTAAGGCTGATATGTCAAGTTCTTGATTTTAAGGCTGATTCCAGTTGTCAGGAGTTTCCTACTTCACCAGAAATCTCTTAAATGCTTAGTGAATAGAGTGGCTACAGGTCAGAACAATCATCACAGAATATTTTATGTGTACTTCTATGTCTGTGTGTTTAAGGCCATGGTAGACATATAAAGTAGGAGTGAAGAATAGAGAAAGAATTAGAAAAAGATCTCACAATTTGCAAGTGAGTGACTTGGGATAAATTTTCCACACTTGATAAAACTCAGCTCCTCAGAGTAGTGTTCTGGACAAATTCAATTTTGGTAGAGTGAAACAGCAACAGTTCATGTCACAAAGCTTGCTTTTGTATAATTTGAAACCAAATGTGAGCACAATATTACTACAATTTATTACTATAATATCCCTTCTTCCAATGTAGAGCACAGAATATGGCACGGATTTAGAGACAGATAGATCAGTAGATCGATAGATAAGATACCAGCGCATTAATATGTGCCAAACTTTTCTAGCCCTCTTCTCACATACTGGAAATAAGGAAGTTCTGCAAATTCTTAGCAGAAAATCTCTCTTACAAGCTTATTTCTCACCTTGACTGTACACAGTGTTGTACTATTGTCACTGCAACTGCTGCTGCTGTTTTCAACCTGAACCCAAATGCTACTAATCTAAAATTTATAATTTTATGGAAAACTCATCTCAGTTATTTTCAGTATCCTAGAAGTCTGTCATTTTTGTCAAAATGATGAGGAATGAATGCAAGAAATTGTTTTCTACTGGCCATATTGCAGTAAAGTCACCTTTTGCTTTGCAAGTTCTGAGATCTTTCCTGAGTCCTCCAACTCTTCACTTCCAGCCTACTCTGCTCCCATGGATGTGAATACACACAGACACACAGACATGGAAGTACATGTAACAATGTGTTCTAAAATAGCTGTTTTAATCTGTAGCCACTCTTTTTACTAAGAACTTGAGAGGTTTCTGTTGAAGTAAAAAACTGTTGATAATCTGAATTGCTTTTAGATGAAAAGTTAATCTTCAAAAATATTCTAACGATCCACTTATAACTCTTTGCTCCACTGATTTCTACATTTTAGGGAATACTGGGAACACGTTTAAGATTGAACCAGTCCTGGGCATCATCACTGTTTCCAAAGAACCAGACATGACAACAATGGGTCAGTTTGTCCTGTCAGTCAAAGTCACAGACCAAGGTTCCCCACCAATGTCTGCCACTGCAATTGTGCGCATTTCTGTCACCATGTCTGATAATTCTAACCCCAAGTTCACTCACAAAGACTACCAAGCTGAAGTGAATGAGAATGTTGATATTGGAACTTCAGTCATCCTAATTTCTGCTATTAGTCAATCAACCCTTATTTATGAAGTCAAGGATGGAAACACTGATGGAATCTTTGCTATCAACCCATACTCTGGAGTCATCACCACTCGAAAGACTCCAGATTACGAGCACACTTCTTCTTATCAACTCATCATTCAGGCCACTAATATGGCAGGGATGGCTTCCAATGCCACAGTCAACATTCAGATTGTTGATGAAAATGATAATGCTCCAGTTTTTCTCTTTTCTCAATACTCAGGCAGTCTAAGTGAAGCAGCTCCACTCAATAGCATTGTCAGGAGCTTGGACAACAGCCCACTGGTGATTCGAGCCACCGATGTTGATAGTAACCAGAATGCACTGCTCGTGTATCAGATTGTTGAGTCCACTGCCAAGAAGTTTTTCACTGTGGATTCCAGTACAGGTGCAATCAGAACAATTGCAAACCTAGACCACGAGACCATTGCTCATTTCCATTTTCATGTGCAAGTGAGAGACAGTGGGAGTCCCCAGCTGACAGCAGATAGTCCCGTTGAAGTCAACATCGAAGTGACAGATGTGAATGATAACCCACCTGTTTTCACTCAAGCCATGTTTGAGACCATCTTACTGCTCCCTACCTATGTTGGAGTGGAGGTTCTGAAAGTTAGTGCCACAGATCCTGACTCTGAAGTGCCCCCCGAACTGACCTACAGCCTCATGGAAGGAAGCTTGGATCATTTTTTAATTGACTCAAATACTGGAGTAGTCACCATAAAAAACAACAACCTCTCCAAAGATCATTATATGTTGATAGTTAAAGTGTCCGATGGAAAGTTCTACAGCACATCCATGGTCACCATCATGGTTAAAGAAGCAATGGACAGTGGCCTGCACTTTACACAAAGCTTTTACTCCACCTCAATCTTAGAGAACAACACTAACATTACCAAAGTTGCTATTGTCAATGCAATTGGAAACCGCCTTAACGAACCTTTAAAATATAGCATTTTAAACCCAGGAAATAAGTTCAAGATAAAATCTACCTCAGGAGTCATTCAGACCACTGGAGTCCCCTTTGACCGTGAAGAACAAGAATTATATGAGTTGGTTGTGGAAACCAGCCGTGAGCTAGACCATCTACGTGTGGCTAGGGTGGTGGTCAGGGTTAACATTGAAGACATAAATGACAATTCTCCAGTCTTTGTAGGCCTCCCTTACTATGCTGCTGTGCAAGTTGATGCTGAGCCTGGGACTCTAATATACCGCGTGACAGCCATTGACAGAGACAAAGGGGCAAATGGAGAAGTGACCTATGTCCTTCAGGATGATTATGGCCACTTTGAAATTAACCCTAATTCAGGAAATGTTATTTTAAAAGAAGCATTCAACTCTGACCTGTCCAACATTGAGTATGAAGTCACTGTTGTTGCCAAAGATGGTGGAAAACCCTCTTTGTCCTCATCGGTGGAACTTCCCATCACTATTGTCAACAAAGCAATGCCAGTGTTTGATAAGCCTTTTTATACAGCATCCATCAATGAAGATATTAGACTGGACACCCCCATTCTAAGCATCAATGCAACCAGTCCAGAAGGTCAAGGCATCATATATATTATTATTGATGGAGATCCTTTTAAACAGTTTAACATTGATTTTGACACGGGAGTCCTGAAAGTTGTCAGTCCTTTAGATTATGAAGTTACATCTGCTTACAAGTTGACAATAAGAGCCAGCGATGCCCTCACTGGTGCTAGGGGTGAAGTCACTGTTGACTTGCTCATTGATGATGTAAATGACAATCCTCCTATTTTCAATCAGCCCACATACAACACAACATTATCAGAAGCATCTCTCATTGGTACACCTGTCTTGCAAGTTGTCTCTACTGACATAGACTCAGGAAACAATAAAGTGGTTCATTATCAAATTGTTCAGGATACCTACAACAGCACAGATTATTTTCACATAGACAGCTCAAGTGGCTTAATCCTGACAGCAAGGATGCTAGACCATGAGTTAGTACAGCATTGCACTTTGAAAGTCAGAGCAACAGATAATGGCTTCCCGTCGCTGAGCAGTGAGGTTCTGGTTCATATCCACATCTCTGACATAAATGATAACCCTCCAATTTTTAATCAGCTCATTTATGAGTCATATGTGAGTGAATTAGCCCCCCGGGGCCATTTTGTAACCTGTGTGCAAGCCTCTGATGCAGACAGCTCTGACTTTGACCGGTTAGAATACAGCGTTTTATCTGGGAATGACCGGACAAGCTTTCAGATGGACAGCAAAAGTGGAGTCATCACTTTGTCGAACCCCCGAAAACAGAGGATGGAGCCTCTGTACAGTCTCAATGTGTCTGTTTCTGATGGATTATTCACTAGCACTGCACAGGTACACATCAGAGTGCTCGGGGCTAACTTGTACAGCCCTGCCTTTTCACAAAGCACCTACGTGGCTGAGGTGAGAGAGAATGCAGCAGCTGGGACAAAGGTCATTCATGTTCGAGCCACAGACGGGGATCCAGGGACATATGGACAGATCAGCTATGCCATCATCAATGATTTTGCTAAGGACAGATTTATCATAGATGGCAATGGACAAGTCATCACAACAGAGCGACTAGATCGGGAAAACCCTCTGGAAGGAGATATAAGTATTTTCTTGAGGGCCCTCGATGGTGGAGGAAGAACAACTTTCTGCACCGTGAGGGTAATTGTTGTGGATGAAAATGACAATGCACCCCAGTTCATGACAGTAGAATACAGAGCCAGTGTGAGGGCAGATGTAGGAAGGGGCCACTTGGTCACTCAAGTTCAAGCAGTAGATCCCGATGACGGAGCAAATTCAAGGATTACTTATTCGCTCTATAGTGAGGCCTCCGTCTCAGTGGCCGACCTCCTGGAAATTGATCCTGACAACGGATGGATGGTTACAAAGGGCAATTTTAACCAGCTGAGAAATACGGTGCTGTCATTCTTTGTCAAAGCAGTCGATGGGGGCATTCCAGTAAAGCACTCTCTCATTCCTGTCTACATCCACGTCTTGCCCCCTGAGACATTTTTGCCTTCCTTCACCCAGTCTCAATACTCCTTTACCATTTCAGAAGATGCAGCCATTGGAAGCACAGTGGACACTCTGAGGATTTTACCCAGTCAGCATGTCTGGTTCAGCACCGTTAATGGAGAACGGCCAGAGAATAACAAAGGGGGTGTTTTTATCATCGAACAGGAAACAGGCACTATCAAACTTGACAAGCGCCTTGATCATGAAATTAGCCCAGCTTTCCACTTTAAAGTAGCAGCTACTATCCCCCTGGATAAGGTAGACATTGTGTTTACTGTGGATGTGGATATCAAGGTATTGGATCTGAATGACAACAAACCAGTCTTTGAAACTTCAAGCTACGAGACCATCATAATGGAAGGGATGCCTGTGGGCACCAAGCTCACACAGGTGAGAGCGACTGATGTTGACTGGGGAGCCAATGGGCAAGTCACGTACACCCTCCATTCAGATTCCCACCCTGAAAAGGTAATGGAAGCATTCACTATTGACAGCAACACAGGCTGGATCAGTACCTTGAAGGACCTGGATCACGAGACGGACCCTGCCTTCTCATTCTCTGTGGTGGCCTCTGACCTGGGAGAGGCATTCTCTCTTTCTTCCATGGCTCTGGTCTCTGTCAGGGTGACAGATATAAATGACAACGCACCAGTCTTCGCCCATGAGGTGTACCGAGGGAATGTGAAGGAGAGTGACCCTCCAGGAGAGGTGGTGGCTGTGCTCAGCACATGGGACAGAGACACTTCCGACATTAATCGCCAAGTGAGCTACCACATTACAGGTGAGTCTCAACACCCAGGTCTCACCGTATGCTCTGCTTGCTAAAGAAGGGTGGGAGCTAGGAGTAGGGAAGACGACTCAAGAAGAAAGGAAATGAACCTTTCGGGGAAGAGTTAGAGATCTCTGAATAGATTTGGCTTTTTCATTGTCAGCTGTTGTTAACTCAGCCTTAGTCTGAAGTTCATTTATTTGTCTACAGCATCACCGAAGTTGGCACCCAGTCTGTGTCACTTAACATATCATAAAGAGGTTGAGACAAATATTTTATTTGAATAAATGAAAATAGCAGCTCTTTTGGGTGAGGAGAGGTGTCTCTAAATATGCCTATTTTTTCTCCAGTCCCTTTTTTTAATGCTAAACTGCTTGATTCCAGTAATCTTTACATTGAAGTCTTTCCTGGTTATAAAGTCCATAGGTGCATACATACACAAATTAGAAGTCACAGTTTGACCCTTTGCTAAGTCCTAAATTACAATTCTAAATGGGGAGGGGATCTTCTGACAATTCCCTTTTCTTAGATCCTTTTTTATCTTTCTGAATAATAAGTCGCAGTTCACTGGGAAAGCCAAGATAGACAAATAAGTTCACCAAGAGTACACAAAAATGTCACTCTTGCTCTATAGGGGCAAAGATTTCATGTCAAATTGAAAAGGGTTGTCACTAATTGTGAATAGTTTCCTGGGGCTGACAGGCCTTTGACAACAAAGAGAAAAAGGTTAGTAGTCTGAGGACAGCCTTTCTAAAAATGATTTAGGGAGTTTAAGCTAATATTTTGATGCTGTGATATTCAAAGCCAGAACATAAGCAAAGTGCCAAAAGATTTGAAGAAATCCATCAATACTTATAGTCAGGTGGCTTTTCCTTTAGAAAAACCACATTATTCAGAGTGAAAAATGAATTAATTAGAATGCCCTGAGGACACAGAATCAGCTTAAGTATGTTAGTGGAAAAGTTAATTAATCATCACAGAATAAGATCCACAGTAGAGCAAACACATCAATGCTTGCAGTTGCCACAGTTTTCAGCATTTGTCTCCTTTTTCTTTGTGGAACTGTTTTTTGAGATGTTTTACTTATAAGAGCATTTTTATACTCTTCTGATACCTTTGGTTTTTTTTCACTAAAATATATATTTATGCAGTGAAAATGTGAGACAGTGGTGAGGAAAGAAAGGTGAGTAAAGCTACATTTTGATTTATTTGCATTTCATTCCAGGAGGACAACAGGCTACTAAGGTATTTTAAGGGCTACTTTTCTATTTGGAAGAATAGTTATTTTTTCAAGTTTAATTATTGTTACATAGTCTCTAAATTCTCAATAGATGATTTAAAGGGACCGTCCCATCAGCTTTACCAAACTAATGAGTACAGAGTAGCTTAAAGCTATTGTTACTATTAGCGGTCCCAACCACCAACTGATTTTAATTAGATTTAACTTTTGCTCTTGATGTAGCACAACCTGGCTGTGCTGCCTCAGATTAACAAAGAATCATTAACCACTTTATGTAACAAAAGAATGGTGTGGGCCTGGCTGCCTGAAACCATTTAATGAGAGGATAAATTTATATGCACTGAAATAATATTCAACTAAAGCATAATCAAATCCTAGCCAAAGGTAGAAGAAAATGATATTCCAGGAAGACCCAGGGCCTCTCTAGAATAAGATTTCTCAGCAACACCATAACTGATATTGGGGATATAGTTCTTGGGGAGTTGACATTGTGTATATTATAGGATATATATCAGCATCTTAGTCCTCTTCCTACTAGATTCCAACAGCACATATTGCTACTATGTTCCCTATATGACATTCAAAACTAGCTCCAGACACTGGCAAATGCCCCAGAGAGAAGAAAGACATAATCCCCAGTTGAGAGCCCCTGCTCAAAAAAATGTGTGACCCTAATTTTCCATACTGTCTGCAAAATTTTATTATGTTTATCCTATGTTTCTCCCATAGTGCTAAGGCTCTGAAACTAACCCCCTCCCCATACCTCATAATTGGAAGCACAATCTGGCACTCAGAGTTCTACTCCTTGCTTTTAGTCTCTCCTCCAGAGCCTTGAAACCTACTCTTGCCCTTTGCTTTTTTGTTTTTTAAGTCATTAAAAAGAGATATGGCTTCATTCTTTCAGTAAAGTAGCAGTCAACATATAGTATATGCTATTTTTTTGTTAGTTGTGTTCAAATATAAACTTAGGCACAGTAAAGAGTTAGTAGAGCAAATAGCCATTTATAAATTGAAAAGCTCCAGATTACAAACTTTTCTGGGCTTCACTAAAGGTGTATGAAGGAAAACTTTTATACTACCTCATTATGTAAGGAAGACAAAGAAAATATTTTATTAGTTTAATAGTTGGTTAATAATGGTTAGTTTAATAGTAATCTTAAACTGCCTGTGTCACTGGCAATCTGGACCTAATTCCAGGAACAACCAGTCTCAGTTCTTTGTGCTTTCATGGGGGAATTCAGTCAAGAGGCAAAAGTATAAGTAGAAAGATTTAAAATTCAAGCAAGAAAATGGACAGTGCCAGATAGGTACCATATTAGAGTTTAGCTATCTTTCTATGCAGTAAAGAATTGTCCTAGGATTCACAAAAGTGACAACTGTCTTACTTATCAACATTTCTCTTAAAGGTTACTTTGGAGTTGCAACATGTTTTCCTTCTTCTTTTTAGATAATCAGCATTTTTTGTGGGGAAACTTAATGCATGTAAGAAATTTACAAAAGAAAAATTTCTATGCCAAATTATGTATCAGCCCAAGGTTAGATGATCTTTGAAAAAAGTTCCCCTTTATAATATTGGCCCATCGGCCACGGTGCATAGGAATGTTTTTTGCCTTGTTTGGAAATAGATGGCCAGATTACCAAGTATCATGATGAATGTTCACAGTACATTACCTTAACACATCATTATGTTCTGTGAAACCATTTTGAGTCCAAGAACAAATAATTATAAATGTATCACACCTGAGGTAAGGACCTCGGATATAGGGGGAAAATATGTAAGTCCAACCTGCTCAGTATCAGATACACCAAGTTTGTTCCCTGAAGTTGAATAATGAATTCTAAGGAACAAAGGTTAAAGGTAGAAAAGTTTATTGAAGAATAGGAATAGCTCTTGAGAGCAGGAGAGGTCCTGAATGGGTTGACAACAATCCCACTTCCCTTAGAAAGTTTTATGGAGCAAAAGCGTGTTGTGGCTACAACTAAGTCAAAACCACACTCTACCAATAACATTGTAAGTATAGGCATGTGGCTAGTACTGATTCATTAGTAGCAAGAGCATATGGATGACATCATTAACCTCAGTTGATAATGCATGCTCTTAATCTTGGTTTTAGTCCTTATCTTAGTGGGTGGGAGAGGATGGTCACTCTGCTTTAGTGAGATAATCTCAAAAGGATGGCACCAATAATCTCAAGATTCCATTTATCCCTTAAGAAATTATATAAATCTGGCCATTGTAACTTTAGTTTTCAGAGGTGCCTCCAGGAACAGTTTTGGTGTGTTTTAATTTTGGACACTGACTCCTTCAAGGGCCTAGCCCTGTCTCACTGCCTGTACTATTTCTACCTAATAGTTGTCTATAACATTTGTTTCTTCATTTTACTATTACTGGCTATGTAACTGTTTACCTAAAATCAATAGTTACTAGAACTATTTTAGCCTCCCTTCCCATTCAGACCCACTAAGATCTAATATCTACCTAACACCTCCTAAAGGCTGTGAAGTTCTCGTTGTAAGGCCTGGGGATTTAGCTCAGTGGTTCCAGCATCTGCCTCACAAGCACAAGGTCTGCATTTCAATCACAGTAACCACATACAACAATGCAAGGCGTGGTGACTTACACCCACCAGCAATCAGTTCTACATACCAAAATGCTGGGCATGGTTGCTCATGCCTGAAATCCCAGAACTCAGGAGGCAGAGGCAGAAAGATTGCTAAATTCAAGGCTGAGCTCAGGACCAGCCTGAACTACAAAGCTTGACCTTGTCTCAAAAAACTAAAAAAAAAAAAAAAAAAAAAAAACCCAAAAATCTCATTTTACCATATACTTAAGTTGGATTTTGGTTTTACCCATAGGTACTCAAGGCACTGGCACCTTCTCTCCCAAATTATTTTACCAGAAGTCAGCTGTCCCCTTTAGAATGTGCACTTAACCAGCATAGCAGACACTTTTGTCGGTTTGACACACTAATGTAGCCTTGCTGCCTAGAACAGTGACCCACAGAAGGAGAAAATAACTGAAATCCTGAGTGAACAGAATGACGACCCTTCCAGCTGACTCCAGACTTCCTGCCAGTTGTCTTCAGCCCAGTCTTTCACATTGTTTGAACTAACATTATTTTTTCCTTTTAGGGATCAGAAGGTCAAGGTAGCCCTCTTCCCTCCTCTTCCTACCCTGTGCTAAGCTTCTTTAGTCTCCGTGTAGTTTAATGAAGCAGAAAGGTAATAGGGCTGGGACCACTGCCAGTGCTTCCGCATCATAAAAAGCTGTTCCACTTCATCTCTTCTACTTTTCTTCCACTTTCCCCAGCTTTACTCAGATAAATTCAGCCTAATTGCAGTGCTTATCTTTGAACTGTTCCTTAAATGACCCCTCGTTAGGGCTATTAAATACTAATGGGTCTTCCTCTGTCATGTAAACTTTTCTCCCCAAACTCCAATCCTTGTGGGGAGAGCACAGCTGTATGATAAAGCCTTCATTAAAAGATTCCTTAATAGAACTGACTGCCTTTTCTTGATTGCATAATCAACAGTTAATGAAATTGTCTTGGTAACAAGAGCTAGAGTGTATTACATCCTCTCTTGAGACTAAGTGGAAAGACAATTGTAACATCCTGAGAAGAGGATTGATTGTTCACAGTTTGAACTTGATTGTCCTTAAGGGGAACTAAACAAGAGATCATCTCCAGTTTCTCTAAGTGGATTTTATTCTCTTGGAAAGTTGCTATTTTACTTTCCTCATAAGCCCAGCATATAAATACTATGCTTTGTTGCAGAAGAATCAAAGGGAGTATCAGTTTTTTTCAGTGTCATCAATGATATACAGTTGGAGGGGCACCTAGATGAACCTGCATGAGTCTGTCATGGTTGATGTGAACCAAGATGTCTCACCCATGTCTTTAGAATTTCTACTTTCATTGCAGGAGGAAACACAAGAGGAAGGTTTGCACTGGGCCTGGTGCAGAGTGAGTGGAAGGTCTATGTGAAGAGACCTCTAGATAGAGAAGAACAAGACATTTACTTCCTCAATATCACTGCCACAGATGGGCTCTTTGTCACACAGGCCATGGTGGAAGTGACAGTCAGCGATGTGAATGACAATAGCCCAGTGTGTGATGAGGTGAGAGTTGGAGATAATAGCTCTGCCTTTTACTCTGCTTCTCTAAAATCAAATCAGAATTTATTTGAGTTTTCTTCTTAGGGCCAGACTACAGCCTACTCTTGTGTTTGGTTGAAGATAGGAGGGGAGAAAGTAGAATCTAAGATGAAATACGAAAAGAAGATAGGTAGTAAGATCAAGTATCTAATGTCCCTCCCCCCAAGAAAAGAGTAAACCTTAAAATTAAATACGCAATTTATAAAGAACCTTATCACTGTGATCTAAATTATTTCTATCACAAAAGATGAATGAATTGCTCTACCTGTTTCCTGTCTGTATACATTTATTTACATAGCTGATTAGTGGCAATGCTGATAATGAAGTCTGCAGGAACCTCATGAAGTAGCCTCTACACAGCTGTTCCAAATGTATTGGCAGATGCTAGTACTAGATTTCATTTCTTTAATTAATCGCTATTAAGTATATATATTTTTTTACCACATGGACCAAGAGACAACGGTGTTCTGTAGATTAGAGATAGATTTGACTTCTGATGCTAATTCCATCTTAGTAGTTAGTCTTTAAAGAGCTGAGAAGAATCCCAGAATCTCACTGGATCTCAAGAGGAAAATGGACCACGGTCAGTGTGCAATGTGTGTTATGGCTTCAAAGGTGGGGAACTTGTGTTCACTTCACCACTATACTCTTACTACCTTAGCATTGAACACATAAACAGTACTTAATGTGTTCTGAATGAATGGGTATGGAAGAGTAGAAGTGCAGGGATACCATACAGTACAATATATATGGTCGAAGAAAAAAATAGCTGATGATACATTACACAAATGAATTTTTAAAGAAATCATGTATAATGGCTAACTGTGGCAATACTAATATGCCCCCAAATACTAATGATTTAGTTAGTTTTGTTTACTTTTTCCCAGGTTGCATACACAGCATCATTTCCTGAAGACATCCCATCTAATAAAATCATCCTGAAAGTCAGTGCCAGTGATGCTGATATCGGATCCAGTGGAAAAATCCAGTACTCACTCTATGGATCTGGAAGCAATGAATTTTTTCTAGATCCAGAAAGTGGTAAGGTGAAATTTATTTTTTAGGTACACACTACTGTTTATCTGTCCATGAGAAATAAACTCTCATGCAGCTGCATTACCAGCTGACCACATGAGAGACTTTTGTTAGTACCTTGGAGCCTTCACATCATGCCCTCATGTCTTGGACTATAAGAAATAATAGAAGTGTAAAGTACCCAAATATGGGTGCTCTGGATCACACAGGCTTTATTTAGTTTATGAAACTTGCACAAGCTTTATCTTTATTTTTTATCACCAAATAAACATGCGTGTCTTTTTTGCTCCCATCTGTGAGTTAAGGCATCAGCTTATACATGGTATAAGTGGAGTTACTTTCCAAATGAAGGTTATTGTGTGAACTGGAGAGTAATGCATAGAAAGGATATTTTTATTATTCTTTAAATCCCTTTGTGTCCCTGTTTCATTCTTACAAAGACAGGTGTCTGGCTTTCATTAAACATTCCTGCCTTGCAAACTCAGATAAAATTGTGCCCCAGCTTTAATCTCATCCCTTTCCAAAGTCATGAGCCCTCTGACTTCTTGCATATTCAGGTAAGATTTAGGAGGTGAAAGGTTATGTACACCTGAGGGCAGATTCATGCTTTGGAGGCCAGAGTTAATAAAAAAGTCATTTTGTACTGAAACAAATTATTTCAGTATTGTGAATTGAATAGTTCATCCTGTCAATTTTTAAATAAAGTGCAAGGATTAAAAGCTTTTCATACTTCCAGGATTGTGTTGGTCCTAGTGAACAAAAACTAATGAGTCTTCAAAAAGTTACTGGCTTCGTCTAACCCCACTCCATGCTCCATATATCCTCCTCCAAAGTGTTTACATAAGAACTTGGAAATATTTGGTCCTTGTGGTTATTTATTTAGTCATTAACAGATATTGAGTAGCTCAGAGATATAGAAGCACTTCATGGGATTTGTGTGTTAGACAACAAGATAAACAAAACAAATCAAGCCAAGGGATATTATAGTCCAGAAGGTAAGATGGACCAGTAAGCCAGTAATAATAATAATGACAGACAGAATAAAAAGAGTACCCAGGATAATGAAAGAGAAGTTATATCAGTGAACACAGGAAGAAGTAGTTACTAATATTCCGATGACAGGACAGATAAACTCTGTAAAGGAAGGGCTAATATTTGAACTAAGGCTGACATCTAGAAGGAAGAAGGACACTGAAGGACATAGGAACACTGTGAGCAAACAAGACAGAATACCCTTTGAGGGTCATCACAAAGTGACGGCATTACAGGATGGGGCACCCTATGGGGTACATTCCAAGTCCTTGTTGTCATGAACATAGGATTGAACAAGACACACAGAAAGGCAGGAAAGTTATACATTTACTGAAATTTGGAGAGAGTTACACTCTGCAGGATGAGAATAGGCCAGTGAAAAGACTCCAGAACCTTATCTTTTGATTGGTTGTAATCACCTGCAAAAGAAGTGCTGAAAATAGTACTTCGCTCACTGATTCGAGGTGCAGTGCTCAAGAGAGCTAGAGGCCTATCTGGTTCTGTGTTATGTGCGTGTCTTCAAGGTTTTTGTGATGCTTGGCACATTCCACCTAGCTGGCTCTCCAGTTTGCACCAGTTCTAACCTTTTCTCTCTTTATTGAGTTTATTGGTACATTTTAGGTACACATTGTGATCACATTGATCACAGAGAATTTGCACCTGTACCTGATGTATCTGAATTCTCATTTTTTTCCTATTCTCCTGCCTTCCTTGCAACCAAGATCCAGTGAAGAAATTCAGCAATCGCTCTATGGATCTGGGAGCAAGCTTTGCTTCTGTTTTGTTGTTGTGTTATTGTTGTTGTTTTTACCATGAAATTTGTTCTTGCCCTTCTTTGCTTTCCCTTGCCCCACCCACTTATATTTCCCTTTGAACATTTTCTTCTCTTTTAAAATACCTATCATACTTTCTGGACCTCATGTATACCTTCACTTTCTCACACTAGAGAAATGGTCCCATCTGTGTCCTATTTATTTCACTTATGAGTATTTCCTCAAGGTGTATCCATGCAAGTATAAATGTCTAATTTGTCATTCTTTATGGCTGAGTGATATTCCGTTTTATAAAAACAAACCACTTTATCCAATCTCCAGCTGATGGGCATTTGGGCTGTTTCCAAGATGTAGCTATCACAAAACTAAGCTGCTATAAATACAAGTGTGTATATGTCACTGTGTAATGCTTTTACCTCAGCAGGAAAACAACTTTATCTGGTATCTTGTACCAAGTAATGGATGTCTTGAATGTCTTTCTAAAAAAATACTTAGGTCTTTTTGAGCAGGAGAATAAAATGATTTGATCTGTTGCAGAACTCACTGGCAGAAACAGGGAAGCCATAGGAGGAATTCCCTTACAAATACAGATGTCTTATTCCAAATGTCTACCATTTTATTTTAAGATAATGATGTTTCATAAGTCATGCTTTGTACCAAATAGTTTGCGCCTATCACTGTGTTCATTCTCATTTCCCGTTAAAGCTTAAATAACCAAAAATAAAAAGCTTCTTGATGCTGGTGTCCAGATCTATGTGTGCCACCTTTCCAGTGGTGAAAATACAGATCTTTAGGTTAGCTGCTATATATTTGCTGCTCCCAAACTTTTCAACTCCTTCCCTACCCCACCACCAAATCACAGACCCTCCCACAATCCAGGAAGAAAAGCTTAACCCCAGTAGAGTCTGAGTCCTTCAAGATTCTGTTCTTTTAAATTCGGTCTGCTTTAATTACCTAATTTTCTTCTGAAAAACAAGTTTTAAAAAAATGTCTGGAAGCAAAAAGTTTGTCCTGTATTTGTAAATTACTGACATTATTGACCACTAAACAAATAGCAAATATCAGTTCATTCTCCACAAATTTCTGTGAAGCTTCTGTTAAGACCAAGTCCCAATGAGCGACAGTCTCTCAGGACACTACACGATTTTAAAGTCCAACCAAGAGCTTTCTTACCCAGCTGAGGCCATCCCTCCAGGGAAAAAAAGGCACCAAGTTAGACTAAGGCACAGTATTTAAAGGCAAAATTTGTTACTCTCCATGACTTGGAGGTTTCTGTGCAGAAATGAGTCTTTATAGAAGCCAATAGCAATGATTAGATCATTCTATTATTAAGGTGAGTGTGTTCTAAAAGCACTCTGCTTCTAAAGTGGGTGTGTTTCATTTCTATGGAATGAGTATAATCTGTGGCTACACAGATTGGTTTGGTGGTGAGTTCCCAAGAGGACAACTACCAGTTTCACAGGGAGGTTTCAGGATACAAAGTGGAAGGTTTTAACAAAATGGCCATTTTATGCCAAGTTGGGTCTCAGACTTCTACACGAAGCCAGTAGAAAAACTAAGCCAAGTTGAACAGAAGGACTAAATTGAAGGTTCTGCATTTGGTTTGTCATTTCATTCAGAATTCTATAATTTTTCACTAATGCCTATAAACATTGAATAAGCTCTTTCATCAAATAATGGGCATTTGGGCCAACTGTCCTTGATTCTTTTTGCATATAGAATATGTTATTTAATTGATTTGTTGTTACGCAAGACAGTTTTTGAAAATATAATCCTATGTGCTTCCATTTCTTTTCACAGGTGAGTTAAAGACTTTGGCTCTGTTAGACCGGGAGAGGATCCCAGTGTACAACCTGATTGCTCAAGCCACGGATGGAGGTGGCCGGTTTTGCCAGTCCAAGATCCACCTGACCCTGGAGGATGTGAATGATAACCCCCCTGTGTTTTCCTCAGATCATTACAATGCCTGTGTCTACGAGAACACAGCCCCGAAGGCTCTTTTAGCCAGAGTACAAGCTGTAGACCCTGATGTTGGTAAGTCAATCGCTCTGGCCAGGCTTCTCCCAATTCATACAGTGGAAATGTCTTCAGAAGCTGTGTTTTCTTCAGTTTTATGAGAACTCCATTAGCCCCTTGGCTTCCTACCATAAGAACATATACTTAGAGCCCCTTTCAGCTCTCTACTAGAGCACTTCTTAGCGATCTTGCAAGTCCCTCCTCTTCCAACATTTGGAAGAAGAGTTATTATGAATTCCTTTACCTTTTAACAAAGCATTTGGCATTGGTTTGTTTAAATTCTTTTTTTGACCTTTGGAATAAAAATAACAGCTTTCTTACTTCCCTATTCCTCCTAAACATACTTAAAATGCTGTGTTGTATGGCATCAAGCATTCATTTCCATTTCTATAAAGAATTGCATCACATGCTTTAGCTGAAATATGACAATCTCAATTTATTGCAGTGCCCAATAGTGCAAAGACAAATCACTAAATGTGTGGCCAGACCAATGTGTATTTTTTAAACTGTCACATTGAAGGATATTTTTGTTATATATACACTGACATTACTGGGTTGAGAAAAGATGGGAGAGATAACAGGTATTAGAACTGAAAGTTGCTAATAAAGTTTGTGTTCAAATCCACTTTATATAATGAGATGATGAGTTAGAAAAGACTGGAGTTAATTACTGGGTAGACCTTCTGGGAATGCATAAGTTATTGAGGTGACTACATGATGGAATATAAATATGAAAGGGCATACAGAAGCCTCTTAGTTGTATATTTTAAGAGCTGTAAATCAGAGGACTAGGGAATGATGGGGTGTGTCTGCTATGCTAAACAGGCCTTTATATAATTCAGTGTCTTATTGCTTAATTCAGAATTGAAAGAAAAATTATTGGACTAATGGAAAAGTAAATACGTGATAATTAGCTGAAAACAAATGTAGAGCCCAGGGTCTCTACATGTTTCCCCTTAGAGAAATTAGTGGTTACACTTTGAATCATTGCTCATTCCACATTAGCATAATTTTTGAGGCTGAGAACCAAAAAAGTGTTCATGTTATTGTGAAAAATGGCAAATAAGAGAAGACTCGTTTATTGGTGTATAATTACATAATAGCTACAAAAATGCTTTGAATAGAACTTTAGAAAACATTCTCTGGACTCTTATTGGCAGAATTTTAGGGGAGAGAGCAAAGAATGAATGCAAATAAATCTTTTAGTTATTTCACATTTGATTTTTGACAATATATAATTAGTCCATAGATGAAATTTTAACATTTAAAAGATGGGAATTTTTTTCACTCTTTTTCACAACAGAATTAGAGTGCTCAGTTAGGACACAGAAGTCTGATGAGTGCATGTGATATTGCTTCAGACCATGCGGAGGTGGTATGGGATGCAATTGACTCATAGATATTGCATACAGAGCTTTTTTGCAAGTTGTGGTGAAGACTATACAGTTAGCTATATCTACTTTCATTTATTCTGAGTCAGTTGGCCCAATGGGAGTTGGGGATAAGGAGGAATGTCTCAACTCTGATCACTTATGAAGTAGACATGACAAGAACTTCAGAAGACACAATTTTCAACGAGAACCTTATTAGATCTTGATCTGCCCATTATGTCATGAGCAGAAGGCTATGTGCAGAACATCAGAGGGATGGAGAGAGGACAGACTGTTGATGCCTGTTCACCAAGCCACTGTGTCAGTCATAGGCAAATTGTAGCGTGAGACATCAGACTCTGCTTGAGTTTCTTAGACTGTGCCCATCTCATTTAGCTTATAGATATTGAGAAGTAAAAAGAAAATACTCAAATGAGAAGGGGAACAAGGAAAGGAGAGGGGGAGAGAAGGAAGGAAAAAAGGAGAATAAAAGGGAAAATGGAAACAAAGTTATCGTAAATGCAGAGAGGGAAAAGAGTTGAAGAGAGGGGATTGAGAAAAACAAAGAATCAAGATATATTACATATAGGTACAAATTCCCTACAAATAATATGATATAAATGACATATATATATATATATGTATATATATATATATATATGCCATATATAGATATAGATATATCATATATATAGTGTACCAATAAAGTTAATTTAAAAATAAACTAAGGTAGCTGGGAAGGAACAATGATTGTTACTAGGACTATGACCTAAGTACCTACATGTCCTGGGTGCCAACCAGAGGAAATGACTATGAAGTCCAGATTAGAGTTTGCAGAAGTTCTCAGCATGGTGGCATCAACTCTCTAAGAGTAACTATTTCTGTCTTTCCTAAAGACCACAGACAAGTGGAAGTTGTGTACTCGGATTACTAAGTGGCTGAGTGGGGGATCTGTCTTCAGTCAAAATAAACCTCAGTTTATAATTTGAGTTCATACACAAGTACCTGTTAGACTGAATCCATCACTCTTACTGCCTTTAATTTTTACTCTTACTCCCTTTCATTTCACTTATCCACTATCTAGAAAGGTTGCAATTACTGTCTACATTTATTGTCTATATTTATTTGTTATAATGATTGACTTATTTAAAAAACTTTTACTAAAACATGTTTGCAGTTCCTAATGACTACATGAATTGTAGGAAATTGATACATATACACACACTTCAATTCTTTGCTTATTTTTTTCCTTTCCCTTCTACCTCTCCCTTTTTTTTACTAGCATCAGATTCACTTTTTTTATCTTGTAAATCCTTTTAAAGTTAATTATCATAAAAACAGGTTATGTATTTAAAAGCCAGATTTTTATTAGAAATTTAGATTTCTGGCATTTTATAAAAACAATATGTGTTTAGTTTAGTACATAGTGAAATAGATAAGTCTAACTTTAGTCTCTAGCAGGCTAAAACCCAGGTTTTCCAGTATCATTTGTTAAAGAGACTGTCTATCCTCCACTGAGGATATTTGTCTCTTTTGTCAAAGATAAGGTGGGTTAGCGTATCTAGGGTTGTTTCTATCCCACTGGTCCTCAAGTCTGTTAATTTTCCAGTACCACACAGTTTTTATCACAGTGGCTTTGTAATATAGTTTCAAGTTGGGGAATCATAATGCCCCCTGCCATGTCCTTGTTGCTTAGAATTTCTTTTGCTGTTCTAGGTCTTCTGTGGTTCCAGATTAATTTTTGGATTATTTTCTCTAGATCTGTGAAGTATAGTGTTGAGATTTCAATCAGAATTGCACTGAATCTGTATAGTAGTTGTGGAAGTAGAGCCATTTTGACAATGTTGGTTCTTCCTACTCATGAACAAGGGATGTCTTACCATTTTCTGATATCCTCTTCAATCTCCTTTTTCAGAGTACTGTAGTTTTCAGAGCAGAGGTTTTTACCTTCTTTTTTAGACTGATTCCTAGGTATTTCATTTTTTGGATGCTATTGTGAAAGGGCTTGACTCAATTTCTCTCCCAAAGAGTCTGTTATTTGTGTATACAAAGGCTATTGAGTTTTGAGAACTGATCTTGTATCCAGCTACACTACTATTTATGGCTATTAAGTCTAGCGGTCTTTTGGTCAAGTTCTTAGGATCTTCTATGTAGAGTATTATGTCATCCACAAATAGTTACAATAAGTTTAAGTCATTTATATCTTGAGTACACACTCATAAGTAAAATAAATAGGTCACAGATGTGTAAATACCATATCTTTACTCTGGTATGAGAATCTGAAGATGTAGATGAGTTCTAGAATGTATGATAGATATTGTAAAACAAAATATTCAAAGGGCAAAATGTAGAAGTAATGAGGGGAAATAAAAAATATGATGCTAAAAAAAGAAAGAAAGAAAATGTATATAGGAGGTGGGGAGGTTGTAGGATGTGTAAGGGAATGGGTAAAAATGAGAATTAATTTCTGTCATATACTGATACAAATTCCCAGTGTTGAGTGCAAACATGATGTGTATATAAAATGTACCAATACAGAATTCAGTTTAAAAAAAAAATAGTGCTTAGAAGATTATCATCCCTGATGCACAGGCACCACAAAAGTGCATTGAACAGCATCTGTCTCTTTATTTTGGGCCGCAGGTATCCCTCTTTGTTGCCACTCCCTCCCCCATGTACTTATCACCTGACCTCATTTGCAGCCCTTTGTCTAGAGAGACCAGGAAATTTCAATATTTTAAAATGTTTATGGATTGTGAATATAGTTCAGTGGTAGAACAATTGCCCAGCATGCAAAAAGCCTGACTTTGAATCTTAGCACTGCAAAAAAACACAATCTAGAAAATATTTTGTTTTGAAATAATTATAAATTTAAAGAAAGTTACTTAAAAATAAACTATACAGGAAGCTGCATTTGCCTTTTTCCCAGCCTTTCTCCCACTATTATGCCTACCAGGAAACTGACCTAGGTACAGCTCTCAGAGATTGTTCAGATCTCAGCCCTCAGGCACATGTAAGTTTATATACAGTTTTCGCTTGTGTCGCTGCATGCACCCCCACCACACTCATCACAAAGCTCCCTCATGCTTCCCCTTAAAGGCCAGACCCACTCCCTCCCTGATCTCTAACCTGCTGAGTCACTAATGTCCATACCTATAGTGTTATTTCAAAAATGTTAGTTTATCATAATCATAATTTGGAACCTCTAGAGGTCAGCCCTTTTTTATTTGGCATGAATCTTTTATAGTTCACTAAAGTTATCTAATTAGTTTTCGGTCACAGTGAGGTATATTTCCTGTTTCCATGAGTGACAGAGATACTGGTTCTTGAAATTTCTTTGTAAAAAGAATAAATAGGTGGATATGTTCAACAAGAGAAATTTCAAAAACCAAATATCTGTTCGTGTGAGGCTTGTGGCTGTATGCTCCTCCTACTATGTGAGGGTACATAGAAGGTGGTATCTATACAGAACAGGCCCTCGCCTGACAGAATCTGCACAGGCCTTCACTGTAGGCTTCCTATCCTCCAGAAGTATAAGTAGTACATTGCCAGTGTTTACAAATTAATCAGCTTCAGGTAATTTGTTATAGCACTCAAATGGACTAAAACAAGAGCATTTGCCTACATAATATACTAGGTCACTATCATTTGCAAAGAAATGACACAGACATATTAATCTGAAATCTGATTCAATAATTTCTTGAGTTCAGATACCTTACTATGAACTGTTAGACTTTCATGCCCTCACTTGCTAATTATATAACATGTTATTGCTTCTAGCAAATCAATTCTTTCCTGTGAATCATTTACAATAAAACAACATTAATGTTAGAGTAACTGCCTAGGTCAAGCAAGAAAATAAGAACAGAAAAACAAGATAATTCTAGCATAGGTTTTGAATTCTAAGAAATAACATGACAGCTATCTAGATTTTAGAATTAAGTTCTTATTTTTCTTGTAAAGTTATATGTAACCTCAATCCCATAAACTATGGACATGACTTCATGACCAAAAACTTATTAAAATTTAATCTTATTAAAATTTAATCTTTTCA
The DNA here is from genome assembly GCA_004026965.1 of Petromus typicus. Classification (NCBI taxonomy): domain Eukaryota; kingdom Metazoa; phylum Chordata; class Mammalia; order Rodentia; family Petromuridae; genus Petromus; species Petromus typicus. The sequence goes on along the minus strand of PVIR01002960.1, from coordinate 14,429 downwards.
CTAGAGATGAAGAGATTTTTTGATGCATTACCATTTCAGGTTAAATTAATATCTTATAGTTTAGTCTACCTTTCAGAAGTGGGATTTGTTCCCAGGTTCCTGAGTCTGAAAGTTTCTTAACTATCAAAAGAAATTTGCCCTGATAAGGATAAGAGTGAGAAATCTGTGAACATTGTAGTCAAAGTGTCACAAAAATTAATGCAAATTTGTGCTGGAAAAATATGCAATAGCCTATGATTTGTTAAGAGACCAATTTTCAGATATCTGAGATATGAAAGGACATCTTTTTCCTCTTATCGAATAGGGGATATAAAGCAAGGAAATGTTCTAATGAGCAACTGCTCTTTTGTAGAATACTTCCTGCAAGTTTTATAATTTCTTGCTGAGATTTTAGAGAAATGTAAAGCTCAGAACATTTATTTCCCATTCAGTTTAGCAAAATTTAATGAACAGCTAGATAATAAGCACTACAGAAGGAAGACCAAGGCACTAAAAGATGATGATTGTGTAGGGAGAGACCTTAAATTACACGTAACAGTAAAGGGGATGAATCAGGAACACATATTCTTAATAAAAGGGAGAGCTCCCATACTGAACAAGATCCCAGCAGTCTGAGGTAAGAATGTACTGAGGAAGCCATAGAGCCTGAAAATTAAGTTGGGACAATGTAACCCAGCTAAATAGTTGAGGGAATGTCATGAAGTCCAGGAAGGGAGAGAGAGAACTGACAAAAAACATGGGCAAGGGCCTGGTTGTGGTTGTTCAGGAAGGCCAGGAATTGTGTAGTTAATTCAGTTAGTGGAAAAGAAACCATATAACCAACTTTGGGCTTGGGGAATACTAACATGACAGAACCTCTAAAATGGATTGATGCAAGGCAAACCAGCATGTGATAAAAAAGCTCCTAGGAAAATCTTGAGAAAGACCAGGGCCAAATGACAGAATTGCTTTTGGGATTTAAAAGAAAAAAAAAAGTCATATGAGAACCAGATGGAAGTTTCCAATGTGAAATCTGCAGATTTGAATAAATGACTGGGGTCGATTGGTCCAGTCAAGATTTCAACCCTGGGTTCCAGTTGAAGGTGCTACATGAGCAGAAATAGCATAAGGGACCTACGATAGGACCCACTGCCAACTGAAAGAAGTAAAATTGGAAACGCATATGCATATTTAAGTTGAACCTCCAAAAAGAAATCTAGAATTAAGAAGTTTAAGAAACATGAAAAAAAATGAGCAGATCTTGCCTTCAGGGAATTCACAATCACAAGGGGAAACAAGCAAGCATAAGTGACTATTTTAAGAAAAAACTTAAGAAATGTTGTAGTAAAATTGCAGATTTTATAAGTATTATTCAGAGCTATTTACACATGTCAAATGCTAGCACAGATTCCTATAGAACATTAAAATATAAACAATGAATTTTCAACTGGGGCAAAAAAGGAACTTGTACCAGCATTTATGTTGGGTCTCAAGGACTGAGCTTGAACTTGGATAGAACAGAAAGAGAAAGGAAAAATGGACTAGTAAGAAAGAAAGAGAAGGATGAGGATTTTATGAAACAAGATAAATTTAGTGAAGCTGAGGTGACTTTTCCAAAATCTTAGTGACTTTGCACACCAACAGTTTACTTCTTGCTTGTGTGAAGGGCAGGTCACTAGAAGTTCATCCAGTGACTTAGAAGCCTGTCTCTCCGTCCTGTCAACTCCACCTCTTGACATTTGGCCTCTAAGATTACCAGAGCAGCAGAAGGGAAAGATACAGGATGCAGCTCTAGGCTGTCTCAGCTTGAGAGAAACTGACCAGAAGTATTGACATAGCCTAATTCACCCATCAGGGAAATACAGAGAAGGTCTTGGGAGATTTGGGAGCTCAACATTGTCTGTCACAGTAATGAAAGCAACAAAAGGCACCTGGAAGATCCCGGAGTGGTGAGACAGGGTGACATTACTCATATAGATGCGAAGATTAACCTTAGCAACACAGAAGGGCCATTTGCCCTTAGACATGAAAAAAATGGGGAGAGACAGAAAGGAAAAATAAAAGACTGAAACTCAACAAAATAAACTAAAAGGGACTTTCTGAAGGAAAACTCAGTGGGAACACATCTGTCCTTGGGCATCACCACACATCTGTCACCTGAGGCCAGCATGGTAGTGGCTGAGTTCCCTGTGGAACTGCAAGAAGCCTGGTTCAGGAATGAGGGGAAATAAAGAGGAAGTCAATGAGACAGGAAGACATGTGCCTCACAGTGAACTCTGTGTGTGTAGGATCACAGAACTGTTGGTGTGCCCAATTTGCAGAGTGAATTTTGAGTCTTCTAAAATGATTCCTTTTCCCTTGTATTAATAGTTGGATAACAGGCAAAAGGCTGAGAAAACTTGTCTCTTGTCAGAACACTTCTATTTGGACCTGAGTGTATGTATTTCTCTTACAATAGCATTCTAAATCTGGCTGATATTTACTATAATAATGTAAACTTTCTGTTCACATTAGAAATTCATGAAATGAGCATTTCACAAGGCGTGTGATGTAGTGATCTGTATGCCTAGTTCTCATGAGGCAGAAGATAGAATGAATTTGTTTTTCAAAGCATGGATCTTGTCAGAGGAATCGCATGACTGGCTGAGGACCATGGAGCACCATTGGTCTGAGAACATAATACCGTATGAATGAGGAGCAAAGTATGAACCTGAAAGGAGCATGCACAAAACACCATCACTGAGAATGGTCAGAAAGAGAGTTCTCTGACCAAAGCACTTCAAGCGAACCTATCTAGTGATTTTCCTGCCTCTTCTGATTTATTTTGGCCTTTGTTGAAAGCCACTTGTTGAGATCCTTAAAAAAAAAAAAAGGTACAGATGAGAGAAGCCCCAGGAAAATGTTGAAGAGATGCTGGGCTTCTCAGAGAAAAGCCTGTGAAGTTTCTTAGGCTTATGCTTTTCTGTACCTTTGTGGGACAGTCTGAGGAAATGCTGCTTGGACTATTTTGTAAGAATCAAAGATGCTAGCTGGGCATGGTGGCTCACACCTGGAATCCCAGCAAATCAGGCGGCAGAGGCAGGAGATTGCCTGAAGTTCAAAGCCTGGAGTACATAGTGAGTTCAGGGCCAACTTGAACTACAAAGTGAAAACCTGTCTCAAAAAAAAAAAAATTTAAAAAGATAAGAATCAAAGTTGCTGACTTGTCTATGCTTGGAGCCCTAGACACTTGAAAATTAATGACCAAATCAGATTTCACCTCCTTATGATAGTGTTTAATTTTGAATTTCCCACCATTACCTTTCATGAAGAAAAGCAAAAATATATTTTGCATTTATTCTCTGAAACTCCAGTCAGTCAGAGACTTAGCTAAATATAGAACCTTTGCTGTAGACTTACAAAGCAAAACAAATGAACAAACAGAACAGTACATCAAGTAGAAAAGGTAAGCTCTGAAGAACCCACTGCCTTCAGCATCGGGGTGAGAACACGGAGGGACAGTGTGTAGAATCAGGAAGAAATTGATTCCATCTTTCTGTGCCACAGTGGGATCATGCAAATATCTTGCCAGTTCCCCAGCCATGATAGCATCTCAGCTCCCTATGGGAGCACAAGTCTTGAGTTCGATTCCCAGTACTAGCAAAGGGACATCCCCAGTTGCTCCTAAAGAGCACATCTTCTGGTAACCACACTAACCAAGAAGTCACAACACTGTGGGATAAGCTCTAGATGATTGGCCTCTGACCGTTGGCCTTTCTCTACTTCAGTTTCCTGTTCCATAATGTGACAATGATAATAACTTGCCTTGTCAACCTCAAAGGTTTAGTCTGAGTCTTGCCCAAGAGTGAATTGGAAAGCTCTTTGAACTCAAAAGGCTATGTTTTCACCCACTAGAGTAAGCACTCCCAGCTCTAAGCTCCTATAGCATTTCATTAATAACGCTGGCATGGGACTGATTGTGTGGCTCTTCCTGCTAATCTCAAACTCTCCCAAGCAAGAGTTGTGCTTAATAAGTGCTTGGAATGATAAGAATCATAATGTCACTATTAACATCTGCTTTTTGAGCTTCTGCTCTATGCCAGGCATTGTGCCAAATGGTTCAGATTCATTCTTTCCACTTGCATAGCAACCATGCCACAGCGTATTTTTTCTTCCATTTAATACAAGAATAAACTCTGAAAAGCTAAGTATCTTGCCCTGAACCATAAGTTAGTTAGTGGCAGATTTGCAGACATTATAGATAGAAAGGGTCTCAGGAGGTTTGGGGAATGGACAGCCAGCTGATGGTGTCATTGTAGTCCAAGGCAGTGATTATCAAAATATTGTCCCTGGACCAAAATATGATTATCACCTGGGGACTGATTGGAAATGGACGCCCTCAATAAGACTCAGATTAGTGGTTCTTAGAATTTGGTGAGAGTCACAGAGTCACAGAGTCACCAGAGTCACAAGGAGAACTTGTTAAAACACAGATTGCCAAGCTCCTCTCTCTGGTTGACTCTGCAGGCTGGGAGAGGACCCAAGCATTTGCAGTGAGGCTGATTCCTGGGCAGTGCTAATACTGCTGGTCCCAGAACAACATTTGGAGAACGCTGTGCTTAGAAATCCTTCATGCTTTTGTATCACAAACATCTTAACAATTTGTGACCATCTACAAATCGTCCCTAAGAATAGTGTTTTACAATTTATTAAGCAAAATACAAAAGTTTTCAAATTAAATTTGCCCAAGTTTTTCCTATGGTTATTATATAGTTAAATGAATTTTTTTTTACTTTTTTTATTTTTTTATTTTTTTTATTTTTTAATCTTTATTGGTACATTACATATACACATCATGATTGCACTCAATAATAGGGATTTAAGTTGTGTCTTATACTGGTATAAATGAATTTTTTTATTAATATATTAAATAGCAAAATCTAGGAGAAAGGGTTAAATAACTTCCATATTTTAAAATGGTGGCCAGCAGAGATATGTGCAGTAACAATACAACAAAATGAAAATATACATGACTTCTATTGGTGACAAAAATCACATGTTCATACCACCATGTTTTTATGTTTTTAACCCTACATGGATAAATGAATGCTGTAGAAAATTTGGCTACAGGTTAATGAAAATAAAGATAGATACCATTTATTGTCCCCTGTTGTAGTTGTTTCTAATATAGTCGTCAGTGATCTCATAACCCCTCAGCCTTCTCACATTAACACTCATCTCATAAGAGTTGGTGAGTTGGGTGTTTAGCTCAGTGGCATCTTGCCTGCCTGGCAAGCACAAGTCTTGAGTTCGATTCCCAGTACTGGAAAAATAAAATAGAGGGGGAGGGACTTACCCACTGACAACGCACAAAATATGGAACTATTCGGTCATTGAAAAGACTGGCATCTTTCATGGGCACGCTTTTTCTATTTTTCCATTTAGGCTGATACAACCAAATGTCATAGACTAGATGACTTAGAGAGCAGAAATCAATTTTCTCACAGTTCTGGAGTTCAGAGGCCTAAATTCAGGGGCTCGGCATGTGTTAGGTTTTAGTGAGGCCCTTTTCCTGGTCAGCAAACAGCTACCATCTTCCTATGTGCTCACTTGGTTTTTCCTGGGTACATTTGGGTGGAGAAAGAAAGAGAACAATGTCTTCCTTTCGTGCTTATAAAGCTTTCATCCTGTCACACTGGAATCCATCCTAATGAGCTCATTTAACCTTAATTGCTTCCCAAATCTTTGTTTCCAATCACAGTGTCATTGAAGATTGGGGCTTTAACATAAATCTGAAGGAGACATAGTTGAATCAATAGCACTTTTCTTACTGTCTTAGATCAGCGCCCCAGACAAGGCCTGATGCAGCGTGCCGTGTCGTGTTGTAAAGCAGCCCTGTGAGAGGCCCATGTGGTGAGGCATAGACATTCGAACAACACCATGAATGAGCTTGAAAGTGTAACCCGATCCTTCATCTGATCCATCCTGTGAAACCACACCCTGCTTGATAGCTTGCCTCCCCCTTCACCAGGAACCTTGCCCAGAGATAGCTATTAAGCTGTACCTGAGAAACTACTGGATGATGAATATGTTGTTCTTTATGCTGCAAGTTTCTGGAATAATTTGGCATGCACTAATAAAAAACTAGTACACTAGTACATTTTCTTGGGCATCTGGAATCATGTCTTCATGTCTTTAACAATCCCCTATCATGCTCATTATCTTTCCACAGTCTCTATGGCCTGAAGAATATGGAATTTCTGTGGCAATCAGAACAGGGCATACTCTCAGGGAGAAGAGCTACTCTGACATGGTAGCAGACAGGGTTTGGCCTTGACAGATGTTGACTACTCCTTGCTTCTGTTCTCATAGATTCGCGAACTCTCCCTGGGGTATAAGACCCACTTCCTATAAAATCTTGGGCCAGGGATTTAGCTCAGTGGTTCTGGCACCTGTCTTTCAAGCACAAGGTCCAGAGTTTGATTCCTAGTAATCATTTATAACAATGTCAGGCATAGGTGTGGTGGCTCACACCTATAATCCCAGCACTTGGGAGGCAGAGGTGGGAGGATTGCTGTGAATTCAAGCCTGAACCACAAAGTTCAAGCCAGCCTGAACTACAAAGTGAGACCTTGTCTCAGGAAAAAAAAAAAAAAATTGTAGTCTTATTTGATCTTAGCATCTCATCACTCTAAAGGTTCTGAAGCAAATTCCAATCATAATTATTCTTTTCCTGAGGAGTAAGTTAAAGCTTAAAGATGAAGAGATTTACCCAGGATGACTTAGTGGCAGAGCTGGATCTAAAAGAAGCATGCCATCAGCTCAAGAAGATACTTATTTCTACATGCTTAACTTTTCTATGGAAAATATTTTAAGAGAGATTCATTTCTGAATGCAACCTATCTTCTCTAATTTTCACATAGCCTATGTTTTCCTGATTGCCTTAGAAAGGGTTACCTCTAAGCTGCATAGGTCAGCAGTTTAATGTGGTTTTTTTTCTTCCCCAAAGCTCTGTAATTCTCTGAGGTGCTAAATCTCTGGAAGTGGCTGAGGGACTATTAAAATGTCAGTAAAAATTAAATAATCCTCCCTGAAGTCTGAGAGACATGAGTCATTCTCTGGAGGACATTGTGGCCACAGCCCTTCATCTGTTGTAGATATCAAGAACTACAATTCTACATTTGAAGCCTTTCTCTAGAGAGCTCAGAGAACTTACCCAAATAAGAAAGTACAGATCTGGATACTTCCACCCCCAGATAGAGAAAGTGAGGTTCATAGAGGTTCACTTCTAAGAACCCTAATAATGCTGCTTATAAGTGAGGTTTACCTCCCGGGACATCTGTTTAAACAGTAGATGATGGAAAGCAAAAGACTCTGGGGCCCCAGGAGCGCCTCCCTGAATTCTTTACTTTCTAGCACTACTAGGACTTGTTCTGCATCCATATAACCAGTTAACAGGACCACAAGGCCCTGCTGTTTCTGTTACACTGGTCTGTTATTGTAGAAAGTAACATCAGACAGTATGGGATGAAACCTAAGTATTCCATCCTTTACTAGCTTTCTGAATTTAAAGAAGTTCCCCAACCCCTCTGAACATCCATGTCCACTCAGCACCGATTATCAGCCCTGGATGGGTATCTTAATCCCCCAAGAGCATTAAAAAATATGAATAAGATATATAGGTAAACAATCAGGCAAAGGCTCCATATCTAAAATCTGATCCGGGAAATCAGACAGAGACTTAATACCCTGCTCAGCCTAGGAATCTTTGCTTTTGACACATTAAAATTAGTGTTATTATTAAACTTCTAAAAATACAACTCCTCCTAAACAGCTGTCAAACAAAATACTAATTCCTTCCAGAAAGGAGTATCATAGGAAGCTTTGGCAGAGAACCCTGATTTCTAATAGTGCTGCTTTTTCGTAAGCTCCCTCATTCATGTGCCACTTCAGAACTACTAAACTTATCAGTTCTGATATAAACAGCAATGTAAGGATTGATCTGAGAGAAACCTAGAGCGGCTGGCAGAATTTGTACTTCTAAGTGTTTCATGCAGAACCTCCAAGGACACTAAGTTTTGACTTAGTGCCTCTCCAGGTTACGTTGAGGTTCAGTGGTGTGTTCAGCTTTGCCACAGTATACACACTAGCACTTCAGCTCTTTGGGCCTCCCTGACAAGCGTGACTACGTTGTTTATCATCCATAATAACTTATCACATATCACAAAATAATTTCCACCCACTCACCCTCTCCAGCTTGAACCTCCCAGCTTAGCTTCTTTCTGTCCTGCTAGTTTACTCTTTGAGGCCCAGTTTCTAGTTTACTCTAGCCATACTTAGTTATTATAGCTCTGTTAACTTGCAGTTGGCTTTGAAAGTAGACAATTTCAGCTCTTAGCATTCTAAACTGAAGATTTTAACACTATGGAACCCTTTGCCCTTCTGGGAGTATATTTGCAGCATTCATAACTTCATGTGCATTCCCATCACTTGGAAAGGCCCTTTCCTTCTGGTACTTTTCCACCTTAGTGTTTCCGACAATATCTTTTCTTGAGGACTCATTTCAGCGGTTTTCTTCTCAGGGAAACTCCCCTGGAACAACTCTGTCCAATAACTTTATCTGTATAGATTTTCCTCCTGAAAATGGGACATATGTGAGGTAAGAGATACTGGGACACACTTCTTTGTACCCTCAAAGCCTGCTGTGAATTATTAAGTATTTCTTGGATGAATGAAAGCATGGATCCAATAATAGTTGCACTTGGTGGCCCACAAAGAAAACTTTTCAGCAAGATTGTTGGGTAGCAGCACAGTGCACACATTCTACACACTAATAAACATGGAGTTTTGAACACCTATTTGAAAATTTTATTTACTTCTACTTAGCTATTTCAGCCTTAGCCTGATGCAAAACCACAGATAGTTGGAAGAGTTGGTACCCAGATGAGTGGACCATTATAGGTATCAGAGGAGACAGATTAACACAGCAGAGGGTCCAGGCTTCCAGATGTACAGCCTGTGCAGAGAAACAGGGTTCATCTTCCTCTTAATTTAATGCTGTGTGTGTGTGTGTGCATGCGCACACTTTTAAAGTAGCTTCACATTTTTATTTTAGATGGAGCCACAATCATGTTGTTAGTCTTCACAGGATAGCTACTGCCAGCACAGTTGGCAATGCCTCAGGAAATTTTTGGTGCAGTCATTCGGGTCTCCTTGACTGTACAGCTGCTGCTGCCTTCTGTTTTATTTTAACTCTCAAAAGGCCAAAGAAGTGACTGACCTCAAGAGTTGACAGTCTACCCAGGGAAAATGCCAGCGTTAGTCATTACCTAGTGTGAAACTTCTAAATGACACTTAAAATAGAAGAAAATAGAGTCTATTTAGAAGTAGAGTGATTGCTAATTTAAAAGGTATTGCTAATTTCATGGTCTTCCTCATAGGAACTTTCTGTTTTGTTTCATATAATCCAGAGGCACATTTGGAAGACAAATGAAAGAATAGTCAGTTTGAATTGTTTGACTATAATAGTATTCTGTTTGCTTTTCACAAAGGATGAGAGGAGTTTTAGTGTGCCCATTATATCTGATTGCTTTTAGCTGTAAGATACCCCTTAAACTGAACATGGTGGCACATACCTATTATTCCAGCACTCAGAGAGCTGAGGCAGGAGAATAGCCGTGAATTCAAGGCCAGTCTTGACTATATAGTGAGTTCAGTGCTACCTGAACTATATACAGTGAGACCCTGTCTCAAAAAAATGTTCCTTAATATAATTTTATAATAAGACTCTTGACAAAAGTAATTTGAAGTAATGTCAACATCTTTATACAGAGGGACCAAATGAAGAATGGAAATTGCAAGAAAAAATCCATATGATGCATAAGTATTATTTCAAATGTATATGTGTTGAAAATTTAGCTTATCTAGAAAAATTTTGAAAACTTGACTGTTCTCAAAAATTGATATTCAAAGTTGTCTTCTGAGCATATGGTTTTTGTAATAGTTATTTTACCTATAAACACATTCCATGACCAATGACAAATCTTTGAAGGCTAAGTAAAACTGATAAACAACTTTTAATCATGCATACATTTTGATCAAAATCCCATCTTTTAAATTATCTTTACAAAAATAGGCTAGAAATCCAATAGTATCTAGAAACTAGATAGTTTTGTAACCTACTTTCTTCACTTATGTGCATACATATTTCTGTCATTGTACACTTTTTACATTGTTTGGTATTACCTGTAGCATTATATATAGACCATAATTTATTCAGTTGGTCTTCCTTGTGCAAAAATTGAGTATTTGCTGGATGTTAAACATCTGTTTAACAGTAGCTTCAAATATATCTACCAATGTCTTACATGTATATTTTAATATTAAATACTTATCTAGATTTCTTCACATTGCACCTGCTGGAGGCTTCTTAAGATATGCATTTGCAGTAGACATATGTATGTGGTACATGCATTATTGCATCAGCATGATCTTATACTTGCTTTGACTCACTGGTTGTTTTATTTGCAGTTTAACATTCATTACTTTCTGCATGCCAGATTCTGTACATCTCAATACTGAGATGCAAAAATGCATGATGCAGTCCCTCCATCTAAAAGTTACATTAGTCTAGTGGGAGAGAAGACATAAAGATAACTGATGATAGAGCAAAAGAAGAGGCAGGACTAATATTAAAGAACACAGAGGAGGAAGTAACTGGAAAAATTAAGCAAGAGCGCTTTAATTGGCAAAGAGTATATAGGAGTTTGACAAGGGAAAGAAAGAGAAGTTACTGAGTAGAAGGCAAAACACAAATTCAGAATTGAAAAAATTAATATGCATGGTGTCTTCAGGTATAACTGCAGTAGACAGAACACAACAGAGAAGAATCAGAAGATGACTACAAAGATGAGTTGGGACTGTAAAGAACTAAAAAATTCTTCTCAAAGGTTTTGCTTCCATCTGTAAGTCAAAAGACAGCAACTATCTTATCCTATTCTCTGTTGCTATAACAGAATACTACAGACTGAGTAATTTTTATTCAGCTCATGCTTCTGGATACTGAACGTCATGGGGCACTGCATTTGGTGAAGGTCATCTTTTAAGTAAGGACTCTACAGAGTGCCAAAGCAAAGTAGAACATCATATGGAAGAGGGGTACCTATAAGACGCAGAGACAAAGTGTTTTTCAATAGATCTGTTTTCAAGATAACGTATTAACTAATAATTCATGAGTGAATTCATCTATTTATGAAGGTAGAGTTCTTGTGATTCAGTAAACTCTTAAAGCCCCACTTCTTAATATGTCACGGTAGGGATTAAACGTCAGAGGATTCAGGTGAGTACAAACATGCCATATCGGTGACTATTTGTAATAGCTAAGGAAGGCCTGTGTCCAGAGTTTCAGGAAGTCTACCATAGTGAGATTGGTAAGGAAGAGATGCTCACTGAACTCTGTAGTTTAATTCCTCACAAGATGCTATACTCTGGAATTAAGAATGATGTCTCTGGCCTCTCTCACCCCAACTTAGTACCAAGAGTGGTCAGACAAACAAGTGGCACTCAGGCCCCCTGTCATTACACAGAGAAGTCATTGCTTAGGCCTTGTGAGGCAGACAGAAATCTTCCACTCTCAAAAGAAGTAATGCTATCTTTTAAGGATAAGGCTGTAGCAAAGGAGTGCAGTGACATATGCAAGGACCTTTCGTTTATCATTTTTCTTTGAGGTATAATCCTTCAGGTTAAATAAAAGTGTGGCTTATTCACCAAGGGTGGATCATGAAGAATGGGAAAACTAAACATATATGTGGTGTTTATAGCACAGTTACTAAAGACAAGACAAAATGCTGGTTCAAAAACAAGTTATTAGATGGCCTGAAAACCACAAAAACAAAGAAGTAACAGTAGTGACAGAAAGGTCCTTAAAGAATGACTGAAATACTCTATATCTTAGTGAGTGAAGCAGTTTCAAAATATTTTCCAATACTTATGGTCTGGACCCTTAAAATGAGTTCATGTTGTATACATGTGTGTGTGTGTGTGTGTGTGTGTATGTTATGACACATCAATAAAGTTTATATAAAAATTAATAAACTTGTTGAAATTAAATTCTTTCCCATTTACTTGCTCCATATAAGTTCAAATCCCTTTCAGAAAGCCAATTTACCAGAATTTAGTACTGCCCACATTTTTTTGTGTCACCTGTTGGTGGCAGGAGATAGAGGACACAATTATATAGCTCAAACAAGGCCCTTCAGAGAGGGAGTCAGAGCAGTCAGTGTAAGACATGGAAACAAACATTATTTAGCTCTTGTTAGCTCCTTTGGCTTAAGGAGAGGATCTTAGGAGGAAAAGAAAATACATCTTAGTCTAGATCAAAGTAAGCATGAAGCATTCGCTGTGTTGGTGACTCTTGTCACTTGATTTTGGCTAATTCTAACACTTGCAACAATCTCAAATATAAAGCTAAGTCATTCTGATATTGAGATAAATACTTAGGTATTAATCTAGCACTGGGGATTGTTTCTTACTATGGCATACAACGTTGCATAACTATAACCCAAATGAGTGAATCCTGAACAATTAACTGGTATTAATCTGTTGTATTAAAGTTTCTTCTTACCTAGCAGATTCTAACACCTCATCATAATCCAGATTTTTATGGACTTTTGCTTTGTTAATTCTGACCCATATAGTCTCTGGTCCAACAATTTAGTGAGCAGTGGAAAAGTAGGGGTAGTCCATCAGAACAGAATGAAATGGGCTGTGTTGAACTTGAAAACAAATCATAGTGCTAGAAGATATCATCTGGCATCTCCCATTCTAGCAAGAATGACCCAGTGAAGTTAAATGGGTTGCCCAAATATATGTATGTAAATTATTCAGCTCATTCATTCAAAGCAAGATCTGCCTTTCAAGACTGGACCACACAGCCTTCATTTTAAATACTGACTTTTATGTATAAATAGTCCATTTGGCAAAGTGAGAGAAACTTAGTCTCCCTTTAAAAACCTTCCAAAGAAGAAAATATAGATGACTTGGCCATCCATGCCAGGACTTCACAACCTTCTCTTCCAGAAATTTCTCTGTGCTATTTTTCTCCCCCAATCTCTCTCTACAAAATGCCACTATCTATTACTTCCTTTAAGCAAGTGGGGACTTTAATCATTCTTTTTTTACTGGATTTTAATTCTCTGAAGAGTTGCCTGCTCTATTCACAATAGTTAATGTGCAAAAACTTCACTTATAATGAAAATCAAACTTCTCTTGATAGCCCAGAATTTCAGCATTTTTAGAGGCTAAGTAGCTCCATCTTCACTCATTAAATTAGACTCAAATTGGAGAAAAGAATTACATACTTTAAAAACACAGGCACAAAATGATGGATTAATGTTATACTTTAATATAACACATTGTGACATGCAGCAGGAGCATTAGACCAATTAACAAGCAAGTCTTTTGCTAGAGTTCATCTTCTCTGCTGGTTCTATAGCAAGAATGGCAATTTGAAGGACTGCATTTATCACACCTCTTTGTAAAGAAAGTTTCCACTTTAGTGGCATGACCTGCATTCATTTAACAAAAAGAGCAACTCACCACCTGGAACACTCACCAAAAGTATCGCTGCTGCGTTTGCATTTACATTTCTGACTTTATTTCTAAAATCGTTGAAATCATTGCAAATGTGCCTGAATTGCAGTTTTAATATGTTCTAAATTTGTCTCGCATTTTCTTGAGAACTAGCAAATCCTAAGTGATGTGGTTGAGCAAGTTTTTTAGTTTGGGGAGCCCCCTCCCGCACTATTCCAGTCTTGCTTTCATCTCAGTCTGATGGGTAATAGTCTGACTGGTAACCAAAAGGTGAGGGGAACAATAAATCTAGTTTCTCCTCTCGTGAATGCCCAAGATACTGTCATGGGCAGAATGTATGGGAAGGTGGGGGGAGTATGGGTCAGCAGCTTGGAAGGGGGGACTGTTTTCTGCTGGAGTAAAGTGGAAAAACTGTCACAGAGTTTAAATGATCAGAATCTGCCTTGAGGAGAGCTGTGGTCTTTGTGTAGCTGATTAACGTCAGCCTTATAAAGGCTGCACTCCAACAATAGGGCTGCCCTGCTGTGCTTGGAGAACAGAGCATCTCTTCCTTTGGGGATCAGAGCCCTGCCAAGTATTCTTGAGTGAGGCCAGAGAGAAAACTGTAGACCTGGGACCTAGGTGATGTTTTTAATTAGACTTCAACTGTCTGTCCCAAAGAAGCAAACACAAGCAACCATTCAGTGCTCCTTCCTTTGGGGCCTTCTGCTGCAGAGTGAGACAGGATGCACCCCGACTTCACCTCTCCTCACTCAACACTGTTTCAGAACACTGAGTCCGAACTTATGATTGCTGATGTTTGGATCTGAAGAAGTTCACTGCTTAGGGGCAGATATCCTAAAACCCCCAAGCAGAATGACAGGAACCTAAGGAAAGCAGGA